>ML776775.1:374744-442520 GCA_009831015.1 Picea engelmannii
TGTTGCTGGAAAAGGTTGACACTTTGAAGAATGCTGCAGATTCATTGACAAAGTCTGTGAGCACAGAAAAGTTCTCTTGGTGTAGAGTAACAATGGGCATTGTTGCCCTGGATTGTTGACTATATAATCCCCTGGACCCCTGGGTGCAAAGAAAAAAACAAGTGGGAGAATGTTGGGTATGTGTTATATTATTTGCATGTGTGTGTGTGTGTGGGTGCGTAAATTAATCCCGGATTAAGGGATTAGGGTTTTGGTATCTACGAAATACCTAAAAACATTGTATATATTGTATGGCGAATGGTGAAATTCGATATAATGAAAATAAGAAAGGTTTTCCCGGTTGAGNGTTTCCGGTAAAAATCTCTATGTACTTTGTGTATGAGCCATTGATTAATTTATGTATTTCTTAATAATCTATATGCATTGCTTTACTTCGCAGGTTTAAAACTTACAAAAATAACAATACGAAAGTAAAATGGTGAAAATAAATGAGAAAAAATAAAGAACTTGTGAAGTGATATACATAACAAAATGAAGGATTTCTATTTTTATATACCAAGTTCTTGTAGTTTTTAAGCAATTAACTTGATAAACAACATAATTAGAACAACCAATAAATCTATATGCATTGCTTTACTTCGCAGGTTTAAAACTTACAAAAATAACAATACGAAAGTAAAATGGTGAAAATAAATGAGAAAAAATAAAGAACTTGTGAAGTGATATACATAACAAAATGAAGGATTTCTATTTTTATATACCAAGTTCTTGTAGTTTTTAAGCAATTAACTTGATAAACAACATAATTAGAACAACCAATAAATAGTAGAAAATTTGAAATATGCCCACATAACTTTACAAAAAAGTCAAATATTGTAGAAAAACTAAATTTAAAGTGGGTCACATGGTCATAGTTTAGATAGTGGCATGATCATGGAGAATCACACATGTATTGGCATGAAATAACAATTTGGTTACACATGATAGTAGTGTACCACAAACATGAATTTGTTGCTTGAGTTTCAAAGTAAAACATGCATGAACAATGTTGGTATCAAAGGAAAATTGGTGCAAATAGTGTGAGTTAACGAGGAACAATTGAGGGAACTACCAGGACACACATTACAAATAACAACTTCAAGTAGGACACATGTTACATAATAATATAGCGTGGTTTCCTCCCTATATGCATTGCTTGCAGATTTATACTCATCAAATATAATATCGCTATTAATATTGTGATCGAGGTTAAAGTTACATCATGATAGACCTTCAAACAAATTTATGAGGCACCTTTGGAGGTACCATCACTATAGAGATCAATATTGTTAACATTCTTCAAAATGGAAATATGAATTTTAAGCATCGAGTCAAAGATTATAATCCCCCGACAACCTTATGATGCAACTCATGCCAACAAATTCCAACTAGGATAACAATTAGGAAGATATGACATGAGTTAATACTAAGGAAATAACACAAAATCACAAACCTCACACCATATCCAAAAACCCTAACTCTCTTGGTCTTAAGCATTTGTGTATTTAATTGGGAGGAAGATCCCTTTTATATTAACAGTTTCTCTTATCGTGACATCTTAAACATGGCTCAGTGACATATGTTTAGGTTATGAGTTTATAGTCACCGTGAGATATTGTTACCATGGTTAGTGTTGTATCATGTAAAATTTAATAAAAAATATGATAAAAAATTCCACAAAAAGGTTATTAGGAAGAAACAAGGGGCATTATGTCAGTTTCATGAGAGAGGAAGAGAAAATGGTTCTTGGGAAGGCAGACCCATTAAAGAAATATTGTCCCATGTCTTTTGGAGAAGTATTATTTTTTTTCCTATACTATGTTAAATTCATCCTCACCAAGTTTGACTTGAGGTGTCTTTTTGATAATTGTATCATTCATTCCTTTTAGGAAAAAAAAAATAGTGATAGTGTGTCCACGAGTGTTTGGATTTTCCACTGACTTTTTATTTCTTTTCAAGGGCCTTAGTCTTTATTTTCACAATCACTTTTCCTCTTATTATTCTTTTTGGGGTCTTCATTCCCATTGCCAATTCCATCTCCTATTTATCCATTGTTTTTCAAAGTATGAGAGGGTTTGGGGTTTATATCCACTGCCATTAGATTCTTTAGAACCCTAACACTAACTCTGGTGAGTGCAACTTGAGCTATTTTTGTAGGGGCGAGGGATTTCTTATTACAGGTCTCAATAACAAGAGAAAAATAAGATTGTACCTTTTCAATTAGTCTATGACTTAGATCAAAATTGACAACCTACCATGATTCCTCTTCAACATTTGATGTAATATACCCGTCTACAAGAAACAAATTAATACGTCCTAACAAAAAAAAAAATTTAACAAGGAGCATCAGGCCCACAATTTCATATGCATCAAACAACATATTAAAAACCTAATGCATATATTAAGCACACAACAAACACAACATTCAAATTAAATATATACACATCAGAATTAGCATAGAAACATAACATAAAACTTATCTTTAATGGAGGAACTGAATGGTTGCATACATGGGATTTTCCTCCCAACCATAGGCTTGTTGTTCATTTTCTCTCAACATCAATCCACCCTCGAGCTAAGGATATGAGTCCACAAAGAGGTTTAGCCTTCTTGGTTTTCCACTCTTGACACTCAACGACCCAAAACCTCTCTTTTCCCTCAACCTGCACAACCCAAGGAATGGGATCCCCCTTCTCTACCATGCAATCCCTCAAGCCTTCCCACTTCCCTCCAAGGCTCTAGTGCACATGGTTGGCTAGGAAATCTCTTACTTATAGGATTACAATGTATATTACAGGCTGAAAACACAATTTTCAACATAAACCCATCCCTTTCATGGTTGTTATCATACACAACAGAGATGGTTCTCTGTCACAACACCCAACTCTCCCTTGCTATCCAAAAATCAATTTGTAACAACCATCTCATAGCTAAAACATGGTTGGTGCTCTTTCCCAACACCCAACTCCTCTCTTGCTATCCAAAATCAACATGTAAAAACTCTCCACAAAACCCATTCAAATTTCATTTTCTTCTCATGAAAGTTTGACTCTCACATTCCCCAAAAAGTGTTTTGTACCCAACCCATGCTATCATAATCAGTGAGAAGACATTTCCCACCAACCACTCTTACATCTATTTAATGCTTATTTTGATTATTTTAAGGAGATAAACATTAATAAAAAATGGATTGGATTAATAGAAATGGGTAACCCCTTGGACCCTCGTTTATCCCCCTCTTTTGTGGAATCATAACCCCCCATCTTTACCATCCCTCTCGTATTGCAGCCAATGATTTACTTTGCATTAATAATTTCAATGTACAATTTACATATCTTGTCCCTCATCCATATTAATCTATACAAGCTCTCTGTTGTAAAACATATCATCTCACCAACCTAAATCACATTTGCAAAATTACATTATAATTTGCGAGGATTAAAATTAGGGATGTTACATTTGACATACCGGGTTGGTAATCGTGATAGGTATTTCCTTCATCTGATTCGAAAACATATAAAGTATAATGTATCCCAACTTTGAAACCGAGAGTGTTGCTCTATATTTTGTCCTCTATTCCTCTTTAATCTCTGGGTACTTCATCCAATCTAGTTTTTCTCTAATTTTCGATTTACCTATGTAATCCATGTTAGAATTTAGAGTTAGTGGATCTGCAAACCCCAGGGATGTATCCACCAACTATCAATATGCACCCTGCAACATAGAGTTTAATATTGTATATGTTGGGATATATACTATTTGATTTAAATATGTTTTAAATCGAATGATATATATCCTAGCATATACAACGTTAAATACTCTAATACAAAGTGCAAATTGTTTGTTGAATCCCCTAAATGCACCCAAGAACCATACTAAAAGGGATCCTTCACTGATGAACCATATTCCAAGGGATTCCTTGACGCCCTCACATCATAGATATAGTGGATTACTATTGTTGGAAGGGTGGAGTCTCTTAAAGTTAGGAGACCAGGGATCAAAATTGAGCCCATCATAGCCCGTCAAAAGGTTCTTGGACCATCCCAAAAGTGTAATTGAAAATATGCTCATCAAAAGAAAAACTCATTTTTAATTTTTCCAATTTTGAAAGAAGTGAAAGGTGGATGTTAAAATTTCATAATAAGGGATATAGCTCAAGCTGCCCATCACCCGTACTTATTCAATGAATGACACCTATGGGATTGAATGAAGTAGGTGCAATAACTTGGACATAGGTAAGGGCTATGGTAGCCAATGACAGAGTGACACGTGCCTCAACATCTTAACTCTGCCCATGATAAATGTGCATTAAATCATTTGCAAAATAAAACTAGTCTCCTTGGAAGTTTCAGGCCATACCCATTAGAATAAGAAATTGCCACCCTCCCCCAAATCGTAATGAAAAGGGTTAGGTGTGTCTGTGAATATGTGTTGTTAGGGAGAATTCTCGAGAAGAGAGGGAAAGTTGGATATCACTCCAACTCTATTTTTGGCTCGAAGGAGTATATGTCTCAATATAGCTACCACTTTTCTACCATGCAGAGGTCCAACGAACATGTCATCCATTAACTTGAGAAACCTAGTGTCAATAAATTCAAACCATGTTGATGTGGTGGGTCATTCGGGTCTTTCTACCCATTACATGAATTCCCTTGATTTTTCTTCATCTCTTTTGGAGATAGAGTGATTATGACCTATCTATATTATATAGGTGTTGATTCCTTAACAGTCGGACAAGCATGCAGTCTCGAAGCCCTATTGGCAAGCACCAGCCGAATGAGAAAGCAAGAGAAATCTTCCTTCTCTTCTATAGTAGTGATAATAATACCGGGAAGTGGAATAAATACGGCGAGATATTCGAATAGGAAGAAGTCTTAAATATTCCTTAACACTCTTAACTTTGCAACAAAGAAAACAGGTTTGATGCTTTTTATTTTTGTTAGTTAAGTGTAATCTCTTTTTCAACCACAAGAATAGTGTATCAACTCTGACATTATTGAACGAAAGAGGTCGTCGTTGTCATTCAAATGCTTCTTATTAGGATATGCATTTCTGGTACCGGTGTTTCTCTTTTTGGACAAAGAAGGGAGATGAAAGCTACTTACAGGGTGTATTTAATCTACAATTGCATTTGTGTTTATTCAATTCAATGGTTTAATATAACTATGTGCCTGCAGGTGTAGATAGATTGTGGAGGGGCATTGGTGAACATTGGGAGTTTGTAGAGGAAACATATTTTCAAATCAACTATAAACGATTCTCACAAGATATTTTTCATTTATTCCACACTCGACTCTCAGAGCCCCTAAAGTATATGTACTCTATTTTATAAAATAAATAGAAGAGTTGTTATAGAAACTTGGAAAAATAAAATAGAGTTCAACGACTAAGTGGACTATGCAATGAGTGCTAATTGGACTATTCAAATCATGCGAATTATTGATCGGTTGCGACCAATACTCATGGATATGGGTCATATATTAATGACTTAATCTACACAGTTAATCTTGAAAATGATATCTGATGTAGTTTAATCGGATTCCCCCCTTCAGTGGCTTTTCAACTCGCTAGCGTTACCACTATTAACCAAATCGTAAAATGCCTTCCCTCAATTTGAACCAAATTCTAAATGGAATTCCCTCAGGTCGTGGATGTCTTTTGCACATGCTGCCACTTGACCTAATTGTTGACCTTATCGCCTGTCCATTGTTCCTTACAGGTGGGATTTTTTGTTTAAGTTTTTAATGGCCATTTCAATCCATGTCTTCTTGCACTGAATTTGTCCAGATCCATGTCTTGGAATTTGAAATTAGACCAAAATCAGAATGATTGTTTTTCTCCAGTTGCGTCCGAAATTTGGTTTATGTTGATGGTGTTGTACCTCAGTTCAAAACTTCCATTTTGTATTTTCTTTTTGGTTACCATGACCATGTTGTTCATAGGTAGCCTTGATCAAAATTTAGTTAGATGGGTAAAATGGTGTGTTGTGTTGCATCATAAATCCTTTAGTTTGCATTAATTGTTGATGGAAACCTTCCTTTTAGGAGTTTGAACACAGTTTCTTTATGCCGAATGTATTGGACTTGAGAGTCAACCTATTTCTTCCCTTGATAGGCATATCCAGGATGTTGGAAAATTGAAAAATATGGAGGGAAGTGACTTCAGTTCTATAGAGAGGCCCCACCAGTTTCACAAGTTTTCACTCGAGATAATCTCCATTTCTCAAAGCCATCGAGAAAGAGAGTAAATTATCTGGAAACACCAGTGGTTCACCCTTGAGCATTACCTTGCTCCTTACCAACTTCCTTAACAGCCTCGAGTACTTCAACCACACCAAACAAATTCATAAGAGAATTGTATCATCCAAGACAATTTTGTAGTTCTATTTAGTTAAAGGTTAACAATGTGACATTAAAATGAAATGAAAGTTATCCTTGCTATCATAATTAAGTTTATTATTGGTCATCTTATTGAAACTATGCCTACTTATTTTAATCCTCAAAAAGGTATTTATGCATCTATTTTTCTAAGTTTTTCCATTTTATTTTTGTGCGAGTGATCTAAAAATAGAGTACTCTATTATTGTTGAAATTTAATAACTTTTTATGTAACCATAGTTTAATTTTTTTTAATGTAAAGATTTGGAAGATTAATATAATATTTTGTTTTCACTTTTTTTAATGAAAAATTTAATTAATTTACACTTTTCAATTAAAATGCAATTATTTTTATTTTTTTTCATATTTTAAAAGTTGGATAATTATATACCCTTCTAATTAAAATTAAAATTAACTTTCAAATTTCATCATGATAAGACCCTAAATATAGGATTTGCAATTGCTTCAAATAATTCCAACTACGGTGAAATCTTTATGAAATCTTGCCAGTCGTTCTCATTGGGAGAAATCAATTTATATCATTGACGGTCTTCCCACAAAATATAATATGTAAATCAACCGCGATCTTCCCCATAATAATGCATAATCACCAAGCAGTCTCAACAGAATCCAGAGCCTCAAATGAAGTTGTCCATCAATTACATCAAAATGCTCCTCTGGTTCCAACAACGGTTCAGACAGAATACACAAGCCCAGCAACAACTCAGGAAAATGAGGCCCCCACCAACAGATTCAGGTGGACACAAATATGCATTTACACTAATTTAAATGTATTGCAAAGTTTTGTATATGCTATGTTCCTTTGTAGCCATCTTTCCATGGAATTTTGGCATAAATTATAGAAGCACATATCAGAAATTGCAGACAGACATGGGGACAAAGACATCAAGATGTTTTGATACACATTTGGCCAATGGACAGTTTGTAATTCTGTAATTTTTTTTTGAGAAATTGAAGCTCTTTTCTAATACAATTATATATGTTTTTGTTTAATAATAATAATACATAAATTGTTGGCCATATTTACTCTTGGTTCATTTTTATTTAATTTATAAAAAAACACCACGCACAAAAGATGGAAATGAATGAATGTTTATTTAATTAACTTATAGAATGAACTTGCATCAATGTTTATATAACCAATGTTCCATAGTAAAATCATTGATGTATTATATTAATTATTATTTATGAGTATTATATAGTAATTTTCTTATGTAAGTATTATATATATATATATATATATATATATATATATAATTTGTATTTTGATTTTATTTTAAAAAATTATAAAAAATAGGTTTAATGGTTAAGAGAATGTGTTATTTTCTAGAAGGTCACATGTTCAAATTCAGAGGGGGTAGGGTATGTACACCTCTGTAAACTTTAGTAGTCAAATATTTGTATGGAGGGGGTCCCTTGTCCCACAAACAAAGGGGTATCATACACCAATTTGGTTTGTGGCTTCGTAGAGACCTTAAAATTAGATTATATTTTATATTATTATTTGTACTTAGTCATTTCCTAGTTATATCTAGATCCTAGTTTTTTCAAAAATTAGGAATTTACCTATTGTTTGCAACATGTTCTCCTTCAATAGATATAACCAATGTTGCCTACATTGTGTCAACGAAAATATCATTGAGGGTATGGAAAGAAAATATTGACAACATTGGGGAAAGTATATGAAAATGTTCGTAAAACTAAAAAAATACAAAAATATTCAATTTTTCAATTTTTTAAACATCTAAAGAAACAACAATATCAAATAAATGCATTGCCACATAAATAAGAAAATATATCTGATATATAAGATGTATAAGATGTCTAGTAAATGTAATACATCACACATCAACACTAATTCATGTCCTAACTAGTGTTATCAGAACTGGACCGGTAATCGAATCAGACCACCCAAAAAATGTGAACTTGACCAGAACCAAAAAAAACTAGACCAAAAAACTGGCCAGCCAAAAAATACATAAAATATTTGAATATTGAAAAAAAAAACATATATATTTATGTGCATCCATATGAATCCAAACCATTATACACAAATATGCAAAGTTTCTCATGTATATAGCAAATAAGGGTGCATATAACCAAAATAGCATCGAATGCAATCCATCTCTGAACCAAAATACATCAACAAAGAGGCTCTAAATGGCCTCTAGAGTCCAACAAAAATCATGCTACAACAAATAACTACATATCATCAAAATCTTTGCCTATATTAGGATCTTTATCATCAATGTCACCTTTTAAGCATTAAAATAAGATACAAAAAGCTTAACATGTCTAATAAGTGATTTTTGAGTGAATGGTACATTTTTACTAGGGTCATGATAGACGAATTCAATAATAAATGCCACCAACATAGAGGTACATAGAGGTCTTGGTGCTCTTGATTAAATGTCAGTTCCATACACTCATACATGATAAAATCTAGTGGAAATGTTGCAATACTACTAATCTTGAAATCATGAAAACCATTAAGTCTATTGAATTTTGAATGGAACCTAAAATTATACTTTCTCCATATAAAGTGTAATGAGGTTGGAACCACTCTCAAACATCTTGAAACAATCAATAGTAATAACTGGCTCGCAGGCTGTTAATGCTAACTACACACCATTTTTGTCACAATGTTAAAAAATTAAGTAAAAGGATGAAAATGAGAGATAAAGGAGAATGTCACTTTTACTTAATTTAAGAATATAATATTACCATTAATTACTAGGGTATTTTAATATTACCATTAATTACTAGGGTGGGTGAAATGGATGGGGGTGGAGGGCTCCTTTTCTCTCCAAAATCTCTCCTCCTTGTCCTTGGCTAAAGAAAAAATTCTCTCTTTATCCTTTGCTCTCCAAACCCCTCTTTATGTTTGCAAAATGAAAAAATAAAACTAAGTTTTCGGCTTTATTTTCGAGATTGTCTATTCTTGGGAAATGTTTGGGTCATCTCATGATATTATCGCGATAATATTGTTAGACGATATTTTCGCCATATTATCGAACTAAAATATTGGCCACACTCAAAATCATGATAACATCGCGATGTTGGAAACACTGGATATAACACACATCATATACATATCTTAGTTCAGTAGTTCCTTACCTTGGGATGTGTGCACAACACTCATGGTAGTGCAATAGTTCCTTACCTTGGGATGTGTGCACAACAATCATGGTAGAGTGAAGGTGAAACATTAGTTGCTTTGGGAGGTGAGCTATAGTTATGTAGGAGAGATGTGGGCATAGTCTAAATGTTCTACATTTTTTTACTTTCTGGCAACTATCACTGGAATCCAACAATGAAATTGTTGGTGAAATCACAATTTTACATTGCTTAAATTGTATTTTTGAATGCATACACCTACTCAATTCCTTCAAAAACCCCTAGAGCACCCAGGATATGTAATCTCAACCACTGAAATCTACAATTTTCTACATTTCTGGCCGGATTTTGGGCAAAACTTGTTCGTATAAAGTGCCTAGAAAAAGGTAAAAAACATAGAATGTTCATGCATGTGCCCACCTTTAATTTTTTCCCAATTTTAACTACTCCTATAAAATTATAATAGATTTTACTATTTTAAATTAGTTTTTAATTTTGTCATTAGTGAACTATTGTTTCATATTAGACTTGGCAGCCTGATTATGATAGATTGCAAAAATGGGACATGGCACTAATCCCTACACATATTTAGATTAGAGTTTTCTTTTCTAATTTGGTCACCCACAAGGATGGGTTATTTTTGTATTTTTCCTAGCTTTCTCCATCAAGACATGTTTGAGGTGTTTATTCATTTAGTGTGTGAGTGTGTTTAGGATTTGAGCTATTGCAATGCAGTTCCTATTTTCAGTTAATAAAACAATGATGTGATTGAGATTTTAGATCAATATTCACAGTCCATGTTATCAGAGTTTGGTGCATGCAAAATTAGTGTTCAAATCTCATTGTTTTGAGAGTAGTTTCAATGTTCATCCCTAGTAGTTTAAAGTTTAAGTTTTAAGTGTTAAAATGTTTACTATGATCTGAAAATTTAATATGGTATCAGTGTTGAAAATATGAAATGTTCTATGATTTTGTGTAGAAACAAGACTTTGGCTAAATCAATGCACTTTGCATTATAGATTAAATAAATGTGTAGGACAAGGTGTTGGAAGAACTAGAGAAGATGAAGGGAAAAGATACCAGAGTGCTAACATGACAACAATAACCACTCCCAAGATGACATAATTGAAGACATAAAAAATATAGAAGCAAGGAAACACTGCAAGTAAGTAGGAACAACATAAGATTTGGAGTCTAGGAAGATGGAGGATAGTAGTAAAGGACATATGCAACAGAGCATATGGACATGCATCAATAGAGGATCAAAGGAGGACTTCAATTGAAGACACATGATCAGGAAATCATGAACATTTTTAACCTTGGGAGTCTGATGTAGGAGAATTTCACCTCCAAAATCAATCTTGTTGATTTGATTTAGAGGTATTTACATTTACTAAGGGAGTGGGTTCCCTAAACTTCAAATTAGTGTAATTTCTCATATTTTAGTTGGATTGTAGAAGGATAGGGTTTGTTTTTTCCCTATTTGAGGTGTAAAAGATTAATTGAGAAATTAGTTGAGTTTAGGTAGATTATCCTAAGTATGGAGGATTAGATTCCATTTGATCCTTATCAATTGTAAAGTACGAGAGTGCTATTGTGGTTGTTAGTTGCACAATCATAGGAATTTTTTGATGAGATGGAAGTTGAACTTCCATGCTTAAAGTTGTAAGCCTATGATAAATCAGAGGTGTGTACGCAGAGACAGAGTGGGAAAGAGGTAAAAGAGGTGTGTAAGAGGCCAAATGGGCCAAAGGGACAAACAAAGGCCAACTGAATGTAAATTAGGCTTGCTAGCGGAGAGATAGGTCGTCTATAAAGACCTATGTATTATGTGCATATTTGAGCAACAATAATCACTCTATTTCGAGTGTTTGATTAGATGGATGTATTAATCATTGGTCAATTCATGTAGTGTGTATGTCCATGTAATCTTATTGAAGATTGAATAGTTTCATGTGGTTCTTCATATCCTATAGTGATATGTTGAGTAGGTTGCAGGTGTTATTCACCTTTGATAAGAAAGAAGAATTCACTTCTAAAGGATTGAGTTACAGGCACAACGATCACAACAAAGAAAATTAAGGAATCAAGATCAGTTCCTTATAGAGCCAATGAGAAATCTCTTGTTGCATCCGAGTGAACAAGGCCATTGATTATTAATCAACTGTAGAATCTACAACAACCATTGATTGTTGATCACAGGAAGGATCAATGATCCAAATCGCATCAAAAGATAACATAGAGGGGAGAATCATGATTGTTCGATCCAGATTTAGATTGATGATCCTCGTTATAGCAGACCACATACATTGGAGGTTATAAGTCGTTTGAGGTTACAAAAGTCTCGAGATTCTGGGGACGAGAACATATATGACCATCAAATCCAAAGGTAGATCGACAAACAACAATGTATTAGGGTTTAGAAGGTGCATGGAAGTTAAAGGAAAGGTGACCAATCCATGTCTAGAAGAGATCAATGGTCCATATTATATTTGGGACAAGCCACTAGATCGATGGTTCTCATTATGCCAGACCGCAGACCTCAAGAGTTTTTGGTTGATGAGAATTTTAAAAGGTCATGAATCCCTAATGATGAAAAATGTCACGTTGACGTAAGGAACTCCACTGAGGGAGTGACATTTTTTCCATACCAAAGATGACATGTGATAAATTCCATTTGGCAGATGGTGCATCTGAAATCCATGAAATGAGGTGACACATGGAAACCTAGTAAACAAGTGACATGTGGCAGGTCCACGTAGGCAAGACCAAAGTGCATACTACTAGCTTTACACCAGGGATGGGAAGATTGTGACCATTGATCACTAGCAAGATTAGCAATCCATATTATTTCGGATATCAAACCTTAAAGAGTTATTGTTTGTTGGAGAGTATAAAAGTTCCGACGTCCCGAGACCGAGATACTTCAGGGTGATGTAAATGGATCCATATAGGAAACGACACATGGCGAGAGTATTGTGACCGTTGATCACGAAAGGATCAATGGTGATCCATTATCGAGAGGAATATATCCAACCATTGATAAAAAGAGGATATCTATGGCCAAGGTTGAACATGTATCGAAAAAGTACCAGAAGTATAAGCATAGGGTTCAAGGATGATTTTAGGGGCTAAATTTCGCTCATGGGCTAATTTTCCATGGTTTTTCCAAAAACGAGATTCGCTATTTTAAAAATGATTCACCCAAATTCTATAGGATAAAATTATTTTACCTTAAAAATCGCCAAAAGTTTATAAAAACTATATAAAATACTTATAAATTTGAATATTTTTACAAAAATATCGCCAAAAATTTATAGTTGACATATGAAGGATTAGTAAGATTCGCCAAGGTTTCTACATTTTTAAATAAATTTCCATCCTTAAAATCATCCCTGATAGGGTTCTGGCACATGGTTTTGGAAAAGATACGCACTTGGTCACAACCATTTGATGTGAGGTGTATTAGTACCAAGGCTTAAGTGCTTAAAGGAATAAGCACCAATTCACCAACATATGGTCATGTTGATGAAAGGGCTTAGCACCAAACTAAAGAAAAGTGTTTGGTTTTAAGTGCAGGGTTCTAACAGTTGGTCATGAGGAGGATAGGTGCCAGGGTTTGAGCATTGTAGATAGACTGGTGCGAGAATAACAAATTACACATTCTGTAAACAAAGGATTTTTGGGCCCGTATAAAGAATCTGAGAGCATATTGAGCTTGAAGTTGTTACACGATAAATTTATAACTCTGCACCTGTGGGTAATAGACCTGGTCGGTCGCTATCAATTGAGGCAATATGGCGTCTGCTCATTTTATTCTCCAGGGAGTTGTAGGAAGGTGGTCGTAGTGGGGAGATGAGAGTCGTGAGAAGTAGTATGGACAATGTATTAGAGTATGTGACAGCTCGACATTGCAAAATCCAATCAAGTTCCTTGGAGAAGTAGTCGATTGAAGGTACAATTTATGAACTTAGTAGATATCCATGCAAAAAACCACCTGGTGAATCATCATGGTCACATGGGTGAAAATAAAGTAAGAATTTTAACCTGAACTTGAGTAGGAAGATTGAATAAGAAGCTATTCGGTTTTCATGTTTTCATGTTTGTTGTTTTTTCATGGCTATTATTAATTTTTTCTTTACTATTTGAATGTTTTGAAAGAAATGAATAGGATTTGTTTCTAGAGAGTTGTTGCAATAAAGAAGAGAGCCATGGTAAAATTGTTCACATGGGTGATAATAATGTATTTGAAAAATGTAATGGGCTCATTGGGCATTTATAAAAGCATATAGAATGCTTGTTGTACCTAAATAAAATGTCGAAATATTGTTGTAAGGGGTGCATGATCAGTTGTACCCAACACCCCATAAAGTGTTTTGTTCCAAGTTGTAATCCTTTCCATAGACAAGTTGTATTGCCCAAATTTTTAGTAAGCCATGTTGAGTCAGGCCTACATAGATTAGTAATCATGTAGCATGAATCCCTCTTATGCAAAGAGTGGATGGAACATCAAGTTGTGGATTTAACCACTAGGGTAGGTACGAGGGTGTAATGTCCCTGATCCAGAACCCTTTGTAATTGTACATATAGGTTGGTGATTCGATTGGTACCAAGTGTAAATGTATGTACATTTAGGTTGGTCAGCTGCTGACACCTAGTTTTGGGTGTTGCGCACATCTAAGTAAGTGCATGGAGAATTGTTATAAAGACAGGGTGTGCACATTTTTTGTGTTGTGTGCACCTAGGTAAGTGCACACATTGCATCATGTTGCGTGCACTTGGGTAAGTGCGCGGTAATGACCTAGAAGTGAGTAGAGTTGATATATATATATATATATATATATATAGAGAGAGAGAGAGAGAGAGAGAGAGAGAGAGAGGTCAGAGAGACTGTGTGATTATGAGGTTGGTGAGCCTGGACGCAAATAGGCTAGTGCGTTTATCCATGTAAATATAATCATGATTATTAATATAATGTTGCATCCCTGCGCACAGACAGACTCATGCGAAAAGAGATAGGGGGACAACTCCACCGAATAAGGGAAAAGGGGGGAATATTTTAATAATACTTCTGAAAAGTGTAATGGGATATGTTTTTATCTTAAGTTCTCGAGGGTAGGGAATAGGTCACCAAGTGGATTAAAGCTACTTCTAAAGGTGACAAGTATCAAGTGGAAGACATGCAATATATATTGATGGCCTTAGTGTATTTTGTGGGATTTCCATTATTATCCATCTGATCGGAGGATGAATTCATGTTGCAGGATCTCATGAGAAGAAGGGGGTCAGATTGTATGGAATATATGATTATTACCTTATCTGCATAGAGAAGCTTGTAAGGAGTTATGGTGTTGTAATCTGAATTTAATGTTGAGGATATGGGTTGACAAACCATGATTAGTCTCTTTGGGTGAGATATTGGATGTTGTGAAGTGGTTTTCAGACCTGTGAGCATACTCTCCCGATGAGAGTATTGTTGAGAATTGTTCCCTGGTGTGTTGAGAATTAATCACAGGGATCAAAGACTTCCTATCTTGCATGTTGTTGGTAACCCTTGGAAGGGAAGTGGGAAAGTCGAAGGACTGCTGAGCAGAGAAGGGGCACACTTCCTTGGGTGTGATAGGTGCGTGGAGAATGAGGGACTGTGGACTAGTTGTAGCAGCGGGAACCTAGGACTAAGAAGTTTTGTTGAGAGTCATACCTTAGTGTGTGACTAGAAGTCTTTTTCCCTGGTGGAGTTTGAGCCCTAGCTCGAGGGTGACCTGTTGTTGAAATCTTATGAGAAACATAGTCTATGGTTGGGAGGAAAGTCTGATTCAAAGCCACAATTGGTGAATTTTCTGAAAGATAAGTGTTCTTTATGTGCTTGTCTTGTGTATTGTGTGCATATTTTTTTATGCTTGATATGGATTAATTCTTGTGTGTAGTTGCATATAAGTAATTGTCTCTATTATGTTTAATATTGATTGCATATGTAAGTACGGTGCTTATAACCTATATTTGTAGTTGTGCATGGAAATGACAAATGTGGACAGTCTTTCCAGTTAAGTTAACCTTGTGATTTTGGTTACAATTCATCAAGAAGAGGATTGAGTGGATGGGTGCACAGGATTGTATCCCGTGTGCATCAAGAGGCTAGAATTTGTGTGTGCGGACATAGAATTAGATTACACACACAATGAAATCAGTTTTGGCACATGATGCCTAGATGGATGTGCACGCAGTTATGTTGCATGATTAGTATGCTAGTGCGCACAGTTAGTGAGTTACTTCTACTGCTTAAGGTTGTATTAAAAAGAGAATGTTGCTTCCGTTGTTATAAGTTGTGTGGTGTGAATCAAGCTTGGGATGAGTGCATTATTTCAAGTGATATTGCATGGAATTAGGTTAGAGTAGAATCTGCACAGTGAAATTTCAGAGTAACATTGCTCAATATTTTTCTAGGGATGTTACAATTTGGTTGACTTAGTGCTACAAAAGTTTAATTTGTGTGACATGGCCTAGCATGGGGTGGCTAGAGACGTTACATTATGGTATCAAATCACGTGTAAGGTGGTAACAAGACTCAGTGGGAGACTGGGTACATTACAGAGAGTGGTAGGTGTTCTCGTATCTAATCTTGATGGTGAGTTGAAGAAATTGAATCTTTGATTAAGGAGGGGAATGTGAGATAGAGTAATCTTAGAGTGTGAGGGACCAAAGTATGTTTAGTATTTGATGAACCATGTAGGTGAGACACATTCCTACAGAACTAGAAAGTACATCATATGGAACCCACATATCTTGTTAGATGGATTGTTTTTTATATGGACATCAATGATCAGTTATTTGTGCATGTACAAAAGGAAGAAGAAATTTTGAGCGTGAAGCTCATATTGAAGAAATACCAAGTGAGTGCACTGTAATGCAGTCTTTATCAATCCTTCGATTTATCAACGACTCTTCCAGTAACCTTAGTTATTCATCATAATCTCTCAACATTATATTTGAATGCTTCTCTTTAAATTATTCCTTCCCTCTTTTTGTGGCTTCCTTCATAACCTGCATATGTACACATGATTAATTTCCAATCCATGAGACTTTTGGGTCTCATATGGCATCATCTCCTTGTGTTGGTATGAGAACTTCATAATAATTTCATCATCTTCTTCCTCATTTACAAGCTGTGTATAGTCTTCTCCATGACTATTTTTATGAGATAAAAATATATCATCTTTCTCCATAATAGAATTATGATTATGTTCTATTCCTTTAGAAAGCATATCTCTCCCTTCAACAATCTTTATGAGAGTTCCATATGATTGTCCAACTTCATCCTTTGCACAACCTGTAAATACACACAAATCATTATCTTTAAAAACATAATATTCCATGGTATCATTTGATGCCTTTGACATCATCCCACATGATGTTCTAAACTTTCTTGACAATTCATGAGACTTTCAAGAGGTCTCCCTTCAACATCTCCATCATCATCTTCTCCAAGGAATGATCCTTTCTCTAGTTCACAAAAGTGAACTCCTTCTTCCATCATTGTCATCTGTCTAAACTAAACAACTTTGAGTTTCTCTTCCTTCAATGAAGCATTCAACTTGTGCATCAATTTATTCATATGCAAATGAAAAATAGGCCACTTAACCTTCTTCTTCACATTCCAACCCCATCTCTGGTCTTCATTGTTTCATGTAGCAACTCCAAAATTATACTAAGTCTTTCCTTAACCTAATTTAATCCTCTGTCAAACTCCTCTTGGTTCATCTTTATTCCAACCGCTTTGGCATCCTCCTTCCTCTTTCTTTTTATTTTCTCTAAACCTCTTTCATGACCATCAATAGTCATCTCCATATTTTCCCTTGTGAAATTCTCCTAGTTCATTGAGAGTTGTATCAATCCTTCTCTGTAGAAAGTATCTGCATCTTCTCACTCAATACCTCATCAATATTTACCCGAGCCTAACCTCATGGTATTCTTCTGGTTCTCTCCTTTAGAACCTCTTAAGCACTCATGATCTTCTCTGACTTCTGCACCTACTCACACTTTTCTAAGAACTTTGCTTGTCCTCCTCACTTCCAATTCTCTACTAGAAGTATTTACAACATCCTTTGCTACAAGGGTTTTCCACAATATTTTTCACCTGAGAGCTTTCCTTGCTCCCTCTTCCTTTGTTACAACTCTACTAGCTGCAATGGTTGCTACCATTCCTTATGTTGCTACCTGCAAACATAATATGTTTTTACTAGAGTTAACACATCAAAATATATGACCAATATCTACAAGATATGTTCTGAGATCTTGTCTCTTCAACATGTCTTCTAATTCTTAGTTAAAATGGTCTCAAATATGCAATAATCCAATTAAGGAAATCAAATTCCTTTTTTTGTCTGTTTGCACAATTCTTTTTCTTTGTATCCCTTACATAATTCCAAAGAGAATTTACTTTCTCTAATACCAATTGATAGCGACCCACCATGCCTATTACCCACAAGTGCATAGTTATGAATTTACCCTGCAACAACTTCAAGATAAAGTTGCTCTCAGATTATTTATACAGGCCAAAAAACCCTCTGTTTACAGAGTCTTTAATTCTTTTTTCTCACACCAATCTATCTACAACACTTAAACCTGAGCTCCTATCCTCCTTGTCACCAACTGTTAGAACCCTGCGCTTAAAACCAAGCAACTTTATTTAGTCTTGTGCTAAGACCTTTTGTCAACACAACCAAATGTTGGTGACTTGGTGCTCATTCCCTTAAGCAATTAATCCTTGGTACTAATACTCCTCGCGACCAATGGTTGTGACCAGGTGATTATATTTTCCAAAACCATGCGCCAGAACCTTTTGCATATACTCCTGGCACTTTGTCGATATGCGTTCAAAATTGGCTGTAGATATCCTCTTTTTATCAACGGTTGGATCTATTCCTCTCGATAATGGATCACCATTGATCCTTTCATGATCAATGGTCAAAATACTCTCACCACATGTTGTTTCCTGTATGGATTCATTTACGTCACCCTGACGTATCTTAGTCTCGGGATGTTAGAACTTTTATACTCTCCAACAAATAGAAACTCACTGAGGCCTGAGATCTGAAATAATATGGACCATTGATCCTTCTAGTGATCAATGGTCACAATCTTCCCATCCTTGCTATATAGCTACCAGTATGTTCTTTGGGATTTCTTACATGGACCTGCCACGTGTCACTTTTTACTAGGTTGCGACATGTCACCTCATTTCATGGCCTTCACATGCACCATTTTCCAAATATACTTTAACATGTGCCATCTTCTGTATGAACCACATGTCACTCCCTTAGTCGATTTCCTTATGTCAGTGTAACGTTTTTCGTCATCGGGACATTGGGACCTTTCAAAATTCTCATCAACCAAAAACTCTCGAGGTCCGCAGTCCACTCTAATGAGAACCATTGATATGGTGGCTCATCCCATATCTAATATGGACCTTTGGTCTCTTCTAGACATGGATTGTTCTCATTTCCTTTAAATTCCTCGCACCTTCTAAACCTTGATACACTCTCGTCCATCGATTTACCTTTGGATTTTACATTTAGAATTATTTTTGTCACTAGACTCTCGATAATTTTGCAACCTCGAAGAACTTATAACCTTCGATATCTACGGTCCGCTATAACAAGGACCATCGATATGAATCTGGATCGAGCGTTCACGATTCTCCCCTCTACGTTATCTTTTGACATGACTTGGATCATTGATACTTCCTACGATCAATGATCAATGACTAATGTAGCTTCTGTGGTTGATTAAAAATCAATGGCCTATTTCATTCAACTACAACAAGACCCTTCTCACTGGCTCTATAAGAAACTTAATCTCAATTCCTTAATTTTATCTGTTGTGATCGTTGTGCATGTAACTCGATCCTTTAGAAGGGAATTGTTCTTTCTTATCAAAGGTTAATAACACCTACAACCTACTCAACATATCATTACATGATATACCACATGAAATCATTCAAACTTTAATAATATTACAGGTACATACACACTACATGAATTGATCGAGGATTAATAAATCCATCCAATCAAACACTCGAAATAGAGTGATTTTTATTGCTCAAATATGCACACAATACATAGATATTTACAAACAACCTATCTCTCCGCTAACAAGCCTAACTTACATTCAGTTGGCCTCTATTTGGCCTCTTACACACCTCTTTTACCTCTTTCCCACTCTGTCTCTACGTACACACCTATGATTTCCAGTAGGCTTAAGATTTTAAGCATGGAAGGTAAACTTCCATCTCATCAACAAATCCCTAATATTGTGCAACTAACAACCATAATATCGCTCTCATACTTTATAATTGATAAGGATCAAATGGAATCTACTCCTCCATACTTAGGATAATCTACCTAAAATCAACTAATTTCTCAATTAATCTTTTACACCTCAAATAGGGAAGAAACAAACCCTATCCTTCTAGAATCCAACCAAAATATGAGAAATTACACTAATTTGAAGTTTAGGGAAACCACTCCCTTAGTAAATGTAAAGACCTCTAGGTCAAATCAACAAGGTTGATTTTAGAGGCTAAATGATCGTGCATCAAACTCCCAATGTTAAAAATGTTCATGATCACATGATCATGTGTCTTCAATTGAAGTCCTCCTTTGATCCTAAGTTGATGCTTGTCCATATGCTCTGTTGCATATGTCCTTTACTACTATCCTTCATCTTCCTAGATCCCAAATCTTATGTTGTTCATGCTTACTTTCATTTCTTCCTTTCTTCTGTATTGTTGTCATCTTCAATTCTCCAGGCCTCCAAAGTTTATGTTGCAGTTGTCCACTTGCTTTGCTGATGCAAATTTGTACGATCAACTGTACTCTGCTATTGACCATCCTTCTTACTTCAATATTATTCCTCTTAGGTACTGTTTTCATTAGCATCCTCATCTCATCAATTTCCATGTCTATATTTTCCTTTTATTTCCCTTTTCCTTCATATCGACTCCATACATCTATTGCCAAGTTCTTGGTATTCATTTCCTTGATTTCATGGGAATACTCTTCAAAGTATGCAATTTCTTCTTCTCTTGATGCCTCAAATTATTTCCTTATATTAGGCATCATTGAAGACTTTGTGCCTACAACAACTATGCAGTCTTCATCAATCCTCGGATTGATCAACCACTCTTCCACTAACCTTATTTTTTTTTCATAATATCTCAACATTATCTTTGAATGCTTCTCTTTAATTCCTTCCCTCTTTTTTTGGTTGCCTTCATAACCTGCATATGCACACCAATTATTAATTTTCAATCCATGAGACTTTTGGGTCTCATATGGCATCATCTCCTTGTGTTGGTATGAGCACTTCATAAGAATTTCATCATCTTCTTCCTCGTTTACAAGTTGTGTATAGTCTTCTCCATGACTATTTTTATGAGGTAAAAATATCTCATCTTTCTTCATAACAAAATTTTGATTATGTTCTATGCCTTTAGAAAGCATATATCCCTTCAATAATATTTATGAGAGTTCCATATGACTGTCGAGCTTCATACTTTGCACAACCTGTAAACACACACAAATCATTAGTTTTAAAAACATAAGATTACATGGTCTCATTTGATGCCTCTGACACCATCCCCACGTGATGTTCTGAACTTTCTTGACAGTTCATGAGACTTTAAATAGGTCTCCCTACAACATCTCCATCGTCATATTATCCAAGGAATGATCGTTGCTCTAGTTCACAAAAGTGAACTCCTTCTTCCATCATTTTCCTCTATCTAAAGTCAATTGCTCAGAGTTTCTCTTCCTTCAATGAAGAATTCAACCTATGCATCAATTTCTTCATAGACAAATGCGCAATAGGCCACTTAACCTTCTTCTTCACATTGCAACCCCATCTCTGATCTTTATTTCTTTCCTATAGCATCTTCAAAATTATACTGAGTCTTTCCTTAACCTTAGTAAATTCTTTGTCAAACTACTCTTGGTTCATATTTCTGCCAACTTCTTTGGCATCCTCCTTCCTCTTACTGTTTCTTTTCTCTGAACTTCTGTCAGGACCATCAATGGTCATCTCCATATTTTCCCTTGTGAACTTCTCGTAGTTCACTGTGATTTGCATCAAGCCTTCTCTGTAACAAGTCTTTGCATCTTTCCACTCAATACCTCATCAATCTTTACCTGAGCCTCACCTCCTAGTATTATTCTGGTTATCTCCTCTAGAACCTTCTGAGCACACCTTCTCTTCTCTGAATTTTGCACCTACTCACACTTTTCTAAGAATTTTTCTTGTCCTCCTCACTACCAATTATTTGTTGGAAGTATTTACAACATCCTTTGCTGAAAGGTTTTGCTACAAGCTTATTCACCTGAGAGCTTCACTTGCTCCCTCTTCCTATGTTATAGGTCTATTGGTTGCAATGGTTGCTACCATTTCTTATGCTACTACCTGCAAACATAATATGTTTTTACCAGAGTTAACACGTCAAAATATATGACCAATATATACAATATATGCTGTGAGATCTTGTCTCTTCAATATGTCTTCTAATTCTTGGTTAAAATGGTCTCAAATCTGCAATAATCCACTTAAGGAAATCCAATTCATTTTTCTATATGTCTAGACAATTCTTTGTATCCCCTATAGAATTCCAAAGATAATTTACTTTCTCTAATACCAATTGATAGTGACCCACTAGGTCTATTACCCATAGGTGTGAAGTTATGAATATACCTTGTAGCCGCTTCAAGCTCAAGTTTCTCTCAGATTCTTTATACGGGCCAAAAAAACCTTGGATTAGAGAGTCTATAATTCTTTGTTCTCGCACCGGTCTATCTACAACGCTCAAACCCAGGCACCTATCCTCTTCGTGACCAATTGTTAGAACCTTGCACTTAAAACCAAGCACCTTTCACTTGGTGCTTATTCTCTTAAGCACTTAATCCTTAGTACTAATACTCCTTACGACCAATGGTTTTTTCCAGGTGGTATCTTTTCCAAAACCATGCACTAGAACCTTGTGTTTATACTCCTAGCACTTTGAGATACACGTTCAAACTTTGTTATAAATCTCCTTTTTTTTATCAATGGTTTGATCTATTCCTCTCAACAATGGATCACCATTGATCCTTTCATGATCAACGATCAAAATAATATCGCCACGTGTCATTTCCTATATGGATTCCTTTACGTCACCCTTACATATATCGGTCTCAGGATGTCATAACTTTTATACTCTCCAATAAATAGAAACCTATCGAGGTCTGAGATCCGAAATAATATTGATCGTTGATCCTACTAGTGATCAATGGTCACAATCTTCCCATCCCTACTGTATAAATATCATTATGCACTTTGGGCTTGCCTATGTGGACCTGGCACACATCACTTGTTTACTAGGATGCCACGTGTCACCTCTTTTCATGGATTTCACACGTACCATCTGTCAAATGGACTTTAACATGTTTCATCTTCTGTATGGACCATGTGTCACTCCCTCAGTGGAGTTCCTTACGACAGTGTGATGTTTGTCGTCATCGAGACCTTTCATAACTCTCATCAACCAAAAACTCTCGAGGTATGTGGAGTGTCGTAATGAGAACAATTGATCTGGTGGCTTGTCCTAGGTCTAATCTGGATCGTTGATCTCTTCTAGAATTGGATTGGTTGCCTTTCCTTTAAATTCCTTGCACCTTATAAATCCTGATACATTGTTGTCCATCGATCTGCCTCTTGATTTGACGGTCGGATGTGTTCCTATCACTGGACTATCGAGACTTTTGAAACCTTGAACGTATTATAACCTATGATGTCCACGGTATGCTATAACGAGGACTATCAATCTTAATCTGGATCGAATGATCATGATTCTCCCCTCTATGTTATCTTTTAATGCGATTTGGATCATTGATCCTTCCTGTGATCAACAATCAATGGCTATTGTAGCTTCTGGGGTTGATTAAAAATCAATGGCCTCATTCACTTGGCTACAACAATACCTTTCTCACTATATCTATAAGGAACTTTATCTTGATTCCTTAATTTTCTTTGTTGTGATCGTTGTGCATGTAATTCAATCCTTTAGAAGGTAATTATTCTTTCTTATCAAACGTTAATAACACCTACAACCTACTCAACATATCAGTATAGGATCTGAAGAACCACACAAAACCATTCAATATTCAATAATATTACAGGGGCATACACACTGCATGAATTGATCAAGGATTAATACATCCATCCAATCAAACACTCGAAATAGAGTGATTACTATTGCTCAAATATGCACACAATACATAGGTCTTTACATACAACTTATCTCTCCACTAACAGACCTAATTTGCATTCATTTGACCTCTTTTTGTCCCTTTGGAACATTTGGCCTCTTTTTGTCCCTTTGGCACATTTGGCCTCTTACACACCTCTTTTACCTCTTTCCCACTCTGTCTCTACGTACACACCTCTGATGGTCTGTAGGCTTACAATTTTAAGCATGGAAGGTAAACTTCCCTCCCATCAACAAATCCCTAAGATTGTGCAACTAACAACCATAATAGCACTCTCGTACTTTACAATTGATAAGGATCAAATGGAATCGAATCCTCCATACTTCGGATAATCTACCTAAACTCAACTAATTCCTCAATTAAGATTTTACACCTCAAATAGGGAAAAAAAAAAACCTATCATTCTAGAATCCAACTAAAATATGAGAAATTACACTAATTTGAAGTTTATGGAACCCACTCCCTTAGTAAATGTAAATACCTCTAGGTCAAATCAACAAGGTTTATTTTGGAGGTGAAATGCTTCTGCATCAGACTCCCAAGGTTAAAAATGTTCATGATCTCCTTATCATATGTCTTCAATTGAAGTCCTCCTTTGATCCTTTGATGATGCATGTCCATATGCTATGTTGCATATCTCCTTTACTATTATCCTCCATCTTCCTGGATCCCAAATCTTATGTTGTCCCTGCTTACTTGCATTGTTTTCTTTCTTCTGTATTGTTATTGTCTTCAATTCTCTAGGCCTCCAAATTTTATGATGTAGTTGTCCACTTGCATTGTTGATGCAAATTTGTGCGGTCAACTGTATTGTTGTTGATTCTCCTTCTTACTTCAGTATGCTTCCTCTTAGGTAATTTTGTCATCAACATCCACATCTCATCAATCTCCATGTCCAAATTTTCCTTTTGCTTCCTTTGTCTTTCATATATACTCCATACATATGATGCCAAGTTCTTGGTCTTCATTTCCTTGATGTCATGGGAATACTCTTCAAAGTCTAAAATTTATTCTTCTCTTTATGCCTCAAATTATTTATTTATATCAATCATCATTGAAGACTTTGTGCCTACAACAACTATGTAGTCTTCATCAATCCTTGGATTGATCAACCACTCTTCCACTAACCTTAGTTTTTTTTCATAATCTCTCAACATTATATTTGAATACTTCTCTTTAATTCCTTCCCTCTTTTTGTGGATTCCTTCATAACCTGCATATGCACACCAATTATTAATTTCCAATCCATGAGACTTTTGGGTCTCATATGGCATCATCTCCTTGTGTTGGTCTGAGCACTTCATAAGAATTTCATCATCTGCTTCCTAGTTTACAAGTTGTGTATGGTCTTCTCCGCGACTATTTTTATGAGATAAAAATATCTCATCTTTCTTCAGAACAAAATTCTGATTTTGTTCTATGCCTTTAAAAAGCATATCTCTCCCTTCGGTAATATTTTTGACAGTTCCATATGACTGTCGAGCTTCATCCTTTACACAACCTGTAAACACACATAAATCATTAGTTTTAAAAACATAAGATTCCATGGTCTCATTTGATGCCTCTGACATCATCCCCACATGATGTTCTGAACTTTCTTGACAGTTCATGAGACTTTCAATAGGTCTCCCTTTAGCACCTCCATCATCATATTCTCCAAGGAATGATCCTTGCTCTGCTTCACAAAAGTGAACTCCTCCTTCCATAATTGTCCTCTGTCTAAACTCACCTGCTCTAAGTTTCTCTTCCTTCAATGAAGCATTCAACTTGTGCATCAATTTCTTCATAGAAAAATGCACAATAGGCCACTTAACTTTCTTCTTCAAATTCCAACCATATCTTTGGTCTTCATTTCTTTCCTGTAGCAGCTTCAAAATTATACTAAGTCTTTCCTTAGCCTCAGTAAATTCTCTATCAAACTCATCTTGGTTCATATTTCTTCCAACTTCTTTGGCATCCTCCTTCCTCTTGATGTGTCTTTTCTCTAAACCTTTGTCATGACCATCAATTGTCATATCCATATTTTCCCTTGTGAACTTCTCCTAGTTCATTGTGAGTTGCATCAAGCCTTCTTCGTAGCAAGTCTCTGCATCTTAACACTCAATACCATATCAAGATTTACTTGAGCCTGACTTCCTAGTATTCATCCGGTTCTCTCCTTTGGAACCTCCTGATCACTCCCTTCTCTTCTCTGACTTCTGCACCTAATAACACTTTCCTAAAAACTTTACTTTTCCTCCTCTCTTTCAATTCTCTATTGGAAGTATTTACAACATCCTTTGCTACAAGGGTTTGCCACAAGCTTCTTCACCTGATTGGTTCACTTGTTCCCTCTTCCTTTGTTACAACTCTACTTGATTTAATGATTACTACCATTCCTTCTGCTGCTACCTGCAAACAAATATGTTTTTACCAGAGGTAACACATCAAAATATATGACCAATATCTACAAGATTTGTTCTGAGATATTGTATCTTCAACATCTCTTCTAATTCTTAGTTAAAATGGTCTCAAATATGAAATAATCCACTTAAGGAAATCCAATTCCTTTTTCTACATTTCTGCACAATTCTATTTCTTTGTATCCCTTACATAATTCCAAAGAGCATTTACTTTCTCTGATACCAATTGATAGCGACCCACCGGATCTATTACCCATAGGTGCAGATTTATGAATTTACCCTGCAACAACTACAAGCTCAAGATGCTCTCAGATTATTTATATAGGTCCAAAAATCATTTTTTTATAGTCTGTAATGTTTTTTTCTCAAACCATTCTATCTACAATTCTCAAACTCGGGAACCTATCCTCCTCATGACCAATTGTTAGAACCGTGTGCTTAAAACCAAGCACCTTTCTTTAGTCTGGCGCTAAGCCCTTTCGTCAACACGACCAGATGTTGGTGACTTTGTGATTATTCCCTTAAGAACTTAATCCTTGGCACTAATACTCCTCGCGACTAATGGATGTGACTAGGTGCTTAAATTTTCCAAAACCATGTGCCAGAACCATGTTCTTATACTCCTAACACTTTATCGATACATGTTCAACCTTGGTCATAGATCTCCTATTTTTATTGATGGTTGAATCTATTCCTCTCGATAATGGATCACCATTGATCCTTTCATGATAAATGGTCACATTACTCTCACCATGTGTCGTTTCATGTATGGATGCCTTTACGTCACCCTGACATATCTCAGTCTCGGGACGTTAGAAATTTTATACTCTCCAACAAACAAAAACTCGCAAAGGTCTAAGATCTGAAATAATATGGACCGTTGATCCTGCTAGTGATCAACAGTCACAATATTCCCATATTTTTTGTACAACTACCAGTACATGCTTTAGGCTTGCCTACATGGACATGCCACATGTCACTTGTTTACTAGGCTACCATGTGTCACCTCATTTCATGGCTTTCACATGCACCATATGCCAAATGGACTTTAACACATGTCATCTTTTGCATGGACCACATGTCACTCCCTCAGTGGAGTTCTTACATCAGCGTGACATTTTTCGTCATTGGGACATTGGGACCTTTCATAATTCTCATCAACCAAAATCTCTCGAGGTTCACAGTCTGTCGTAATGAGAACCATTGATCTAGTGACTTGTCCCAGTTATAACATAGATCGTTGATCTCTTCTAGACGTGGATTGGTCACCTTTCCTTTAAATTTCTTGCACCTTCTAAGCCCCGATACACTGTCGTCCGTCAATCTGCCTCTGGATTTGATGGTTAGATCTATTCCCATCGCCAGAATATCAATACTTTTGCAACCTCAAACACCTTCTAATCCCCGATGTCTGTGGTCCTCTATAACGAGGACCGTTGATCTGAATCTGTATCGAATGGTCACGATTCTCCCCTTTATGTTATCTTTTGACGTGATTTGGATCGTTGATCCTTCCTGTGATCAACAATCAACAATTTTTGTAGCTTTTGCGGTTGATTAACAATCAATGGCCTCATTCACTCGGCTACAAAAATACATTTCTCACTAGCTCTATAAGGAACTTGATATCTATTCCTTAATTTTCTATGTTGTGATCATCATGCATGTAACTTGATCATTTAGAAGGGAATTATTCTTTCTTATCAAAGGTTAATAACACCTGCAACCTACTCAACATATCACTACAGGATATTAAGAACCACACGAAGCCATTCAATCTTCAATAATATTACAGGGACATACAAACTGCATGAATTGACCGAGGATTAATACATCCATCCAATTAAACACTCGAAATAGAGTGATTACGATTTCTCAAATATGCACACAATACATAGGTCTTTACAGATGACCTATATCTCTGCTAACATGCCTAATTTACATTTAGTTGGCCTATGTTTGGCCCTTTGGCCCATTTAGCCTCTTACACACAGTTTTTGCCTCTTTCCCACTCTGTCTCTACACACACACCTCAGGCTTACAATTTTAAGCATGGAAGATCAACTTCATCAACAAATACCTAAAATTATACAACTAACAACAATAATGACACTCTTGTACTTTACAATTGATAAAGAATAAATAGAATTGAATCCTCCATACTTAGGATAATCTACCTAATCTCAATTAATTGCTCAATTAAGCTTTTACATCTCCATTAGAGGAAAACAAACCCTATCCTTCTAGAATCCAACTTAAATATAAGAAATTACACTAATTTGATGTTTAGAGAACCAACTCCCTTAGTAAATGTAAATACCTCTGGTTCAAATCAACAAGGTTGATTTTGGAAGTGAAATACTCCAACATCATCAATCATAAACCCTCAACGTGTGTTAAATATAACACGAATTTCTGTCGATCTTCAGTGTAGAGGAGAAAAGGCAATGATTTGCACAGAGTTGACAATGATTCGCCCTCTTATAAAATACTGCTAGCTCCAATGGATATCTTGAAACCCAAGTACCACTATCTTGAAACCCAACCAATCTCTTGATCTGAATGGATATCTTGAGGGTTTTTTTTTTTTTTCAAAACCGCTTGATTCTGACAGAGCGTGTTGAAAGCCTTACATCTGTGAATGGGTAGACCTATCGAGGATCCAGCCATAACATATTCCATACATGAAGTAGCACGGGAGGGTCATCGACGGGACCACACGAAGCATTACATAGGAAGCAACATGGGACCATAGGAAGCAGCACGGGAAGCATTACACGGGAACATGAACGGGTTTTCTGCACGAGAACAGGAACATGAACAACATTACAGCATTAGAGTGAACAATGACGGGTCTGAGAACAGGAACATGAACATGAACAAAAAGAGGATTAGGTGGGACAGACAAGTATTATCTTCTTCCTTATTCTGTGTTTCTTTTTTTATTTTGTCCTACATGGCAATAACAATACACTCAACACTCATAAAAAATGGGCAAGAGGTACCCGTCTCGGGTGAAACAAACCATTTAGGCCAAGTGAAAATTGTCTCCTCAAGCAAAGTAGGGAAGTGGGTTTGGGTCAATGCCAAACAGTTTCGGGGCATTTTAAAACGCAGAGTTGCTCATCTAAAATGGGAACAGACAAGGAAAAAAAGGGCCCTCTGTAATAAACTTTCAACCAAGCCCCCTTTGCAAAGGTTTAACAGCAACAGAACTAAAGACAACAATGATTTTGCATTGTACAGTCCCACATCCACACCTCTCACATGGTCATCTGACCTGTATGTGCAAGAGTTATTAAATTCCAAGAGGAGATTGGAGGTTTTGGAAGTCAAAGGGCATGAAAGAGACCTTCAAATCCAATTATTGACAGTAGCAAACTAGAACTTAGCAGAAAACAATAAAGTTTTAATAGAGCGAGTGACCATGTTGCAAGAAGCCCTTTTGGAAGAAAATGTTGAATGGCAAGGCTTGAAGGATGCCGGGCAAATCAGGGAAGATTCTACGGTGGAAATTAGAGAGGTGATGAACTCTAAAACACCCAAAGTTGAAGGGAAAATAGATGAACAAGCATACATCCATGGAGTGAAAGAAAAAGATAAAGAGAAAAGAGATTGTACAAAAAATTCCAAAACTTGGGTACAAGTCATTAGCAATTCTGCTCATATGGAAAAAGAAACACACAGCCAGGGGGACGACATGCAAAGTAGAGAAAACAAGGAAAGACAAGGTAGGACAACAAACATAATTATCAAAGGTGTGAGAGAGTATGGAAAAAATGAATGTACTCTCGATCTTACAAGTGAATTCTTGAAGGATAAGTTGCTTTGGCAAGGCCGAATTTGCCAAGCATGAAGGGTGGGTAAGTCTAGTGGAGAGAGAGCTAAACCCATAAAAGTCATCATGTCAAGCATACGTGACAAGCAAATTCTCCTAGGCAAGAAGAAACTCTTGAGAGACTCTCTCTTTTTTCTAGATGAAGATTTAACTATTAGACAACAAGAGGAAAGAAAGGAAGAGTTGTTAAAGGTTAGGGCAGCAAGGGATGAGGGGAAAAGGGCATGGTTGTTCAAAGGAAAAGTTGTTATTGCCTTTTTCGTTTCTCATTCTAGAACAGGACAGCAAGTTGGTAGCCAAGAAGAGACAACAATTTCACTAGTAGGAAAATATGCAACAAGGCTAGTTGGGACAAATAGGGGTGAAGACTCAACTTTGAGTCTTGTAGGCCAAAACAAATAGCAATCAAACTATTCCCAGGTTTCCTTAAGTTTAGTTTGTTGGAATTGCAGAGGTTATCCTTGGAGGCGGGGACCTGGGTTAGGACCTATCGTGGAAAATAGGGACATAATTTGTCTATTGGAAACACATGAGCATGAAGGGTGCAAGACACCTATGTTTGAAGAGTGTGTGAAGATGGCAGTGTGGAACAAAACAACTAAGAGTGGTAAAGGGCACGGGGGTATCATGGTCTTAGTGAATAAAAAAAAAGGTCGTCTCATTCAGTTAGAAAGAGAAGACTCAAATAAACAATACATTTGGTTTAAAATATCAAAAAATGGTAACATCATCAGGATTGCAGCATGTTATTTTGCTCCACAAGTTTAAAAAACTTACAAAAGTAGGGGGCTTGATCACAAAGACCCCTTTGCAGCCTTAACAAATGATATTGCAACGTACTCTCAACTAAGCGAAGTCCTTATAGTGGGTGATTTCAATGCTTGGACAACATGTGAACAAGCTAGTATTCTTAATTGTAAGGAAGACTGCAACCCCATTTGGCTTACAGAAGAGAGAAATCATCAGTGGACAAGAGTTTCACAGGACAAAAAAAGTTCCAACTTTTTTGGCGAACAACTGCTTACTTTATGTGGGGCATTTGACTTAGTCATTTGTAATGGGGTGGCTAGATGGGCAAATTCTGGCAATTTCACCTGCAATACCTACAATGGAACAAATGTAGTAGACTATGCAATTTTCTCACATGGCTTGTGTGAGAAAATGGAGGAAGTTTTGATTGGTGAACAATTGTGGGAGTTGAAATCTGATCATAAACCGATCTATTTAAGTCTAACTTGGGTTGAACAACAACAACATGGGACAAAAAATTGGCACATCAGGCAACCTCCTTCAAAGGGTAAAATTCTGTTGACTCAAAAAAACTGTAACACCTTTAAGATATCACTAAAGAGGTTGTTTAACAAGGAGAAAATTCCATCCCAGGGCCTTCATAGCCATGAGTTAACAAATTTAATCCAAAGCGCACTTATAGAATGCAAAAGAGCAAAAAACAGGAAATTTGAAACAAACTGCTTTCCGGTTAATGTTTGGTATGATGAGGAATGCAAAACAGCAAGGAAAGCTGTGAAAGAGTCCAACCATAAATAAATAAGCATAAAAGCTTACAAACAAATTGTAAGAAAGAAGAAAGTTGATTTCATGATCTCAAGGAGGGAGGAACTAATATTCTTGGGGAAAAATAACCCCAAGTTATTTTGGAAGGAGCTTCAAACGAGAAAGAAACAAACTCAAAATAATATCACATCCTATCAATGGTTCAAGTATGAAAAGCAACTTTATGAGCAAGATCCTAAGGTGGACCCCCCCCACTTGGTCAACACTACTACTAAGCTCTTCACCGTGCAAGAAATTGAGGTGGGTATCAAAAAGTTGGGTGTTGGAAAAGAAAAATATTTAGTTGAACTTCATGCAAAATATCTAAAGTGGGGTTCAAAAACTCTTGCACCTCACATTATGAAAATTTTCAACAACATCATTCAGCAGGGATTTCCTACAGATTGGACAACGAGCCTAGCAATACCACTTTTCAAGAGTGAGGATGTCAACAATCCCTCCAACTATATGACCATAATGATAAACCCCTTGTTTGTGAATTTATTTGGAAGTATGCTAGAAAACAGAATCAGCAAGTGGGCAGAAGAAGGGGATAAGCGTGCTAAAGGGAAAGCAGGTTTCAGACCTAAACACTCAACGATTGATCACGGTATAACTCTAAGGCACATCATTGAAAAAGTGTGGGAGAAAAAAGAGGAAGCCTTTTGTTCCTTTGTCGGTTTCAAAAAATCTTTTGACATGGTCCCTAGAGATAAGCTTTGGCATAGAATGGAAGAACTTGGGGTTCCTATACATCTTAGAGTAGTTGTCCATAGGCTATACGAGGAGGTTAAAGTCAAAATCAGAATGTCAGCTGGTATCTCCGAAAGTTTTAGGAGTGATATTGGGGTCAAGCAAGGGTGCCCTTTGTCCCCTACCCTCTTTGGCTTATATATTGACAAACTTGAAGAGTGGTTAAACTCACAGGAGGGTGATGGTGCTCTTTTGGGTGATTTTGTGATAAGGCTTATTTTGTATGCAGATGACCTTATTCTGATTGCTAAATCCTCTCTTGGGTTGCAAGAACACTTAATTTCCCTTGAGCGCTTTTGTAGTACAGTGGGAATGCAAGTCAATACTAGCAAGACAAAGGTGGTAATTTTTTCTAACAAAAGAAAACATAAGAAACATAAGTTCTACTTTGAAGGAAACACCCTTGAAGAAGTGGCAGATTACAAATACCTCGGAATTGACTTAAACAAAAATCTAAGTTGGGATGGCTGCAGAAAGAAAAGAACTTTGGGAGGTTGGAAAGTGTTCTATGCTTTTCAAAATAGATGCAGAGAAGTAGAGCTATGGAATTGGAAGACTACACAAACTCTCTTTGGGATTTTAGTGATCCCAGTGGTTCTATATGGTTGTGAAGTGTGGGCTAGCAGCACATCTGACTTACAGTGGAAATAAATTGAGAAGATTAAAAAACGCTTGATCACAAACAAGTTTAAAATAAAAAGTTCAGTCCCCTATGATATCATGCTGAGTGAAATGGGGGTTGCTCCTATTGAAGCAATTGCTATGGTGCGTCTCATAAGATATCTAAAAAAAATTGAGCAAATGGAAGACAGTCTGTGGCCTAAGGTCATCTTCAATGACATATTGTGCAAAAGGAAGAAGACGTGGATGAGACAAACTATTAAATGGCTTAGTAAATGGGATATCCACTTGAACAAGTGCCCTACGAACAGTAAAGAGATAAAATCTTTTGTTATTGATAGGTTCCACAAGCGAACTTGGGATAAAGGGCTCGGGAGAAAGAAAGAGTATTATATTGAAGAGTTTAACCCCACATACAATCATCATCAAAAAGCGTACATCGAGGCCAATATATCTTAGAGAGACAAAATTCTTATTGCCCAATTAAGAACCAATTCCCATCAACTCCGTTGTGAAATTGGGCGCTAGAAAAGACCAAAAGAAGCTTGGGAAGAAAGGTTGTGTGTGTTCTGCACCTCCGGAAAAGTGGAAACATAAAAGCATTTCATTTTAGAGTGTGAAGCTTTCAAAGACAACAGGGACAACTATATAAATATCTTGACAGCTAGCTCTTGGAATGACTTACTCAGCGAGGGGACAGTGGAGAAATTAGGGGAGCTCATCATCAAGTTGAACAGGAAAAGGGTTGAATTGTTGAAATCAGTGTGTGAGGTGGTCTGTCCCATAGGCTATTGTTAGCCTCGTGGATGTTAAAATTTCTTCTTCTTCTTCTTCTTCTACAATTATTGTTCTCTACGTGTTCGCTTCCATTCAGGAATTTGTACCATTTGGAAGGACTCCCACCATGATATTTGATGCTTTGGCTTCCATCCTTTTCATTTTTCATCTAATCTTTGACAACAGATGGATTAATGTTAATGTTGCTAAGAATCAAACCTGCAGACCCACATAGTTGTATTTTTCAGTAGAGTAGAGATAGGTTTTGCTTGTTCCAGGCATCATCGGCTCTATATCTATAGGATCAACCAACAACACTAATTGGTTGCATCCACACAAGAGGGAGAGAAGATTGGACGAACCTAATCCAACTATTTTTTCTTAAAGACTGACATTGAGAGCCCGGTTCAGATTATTCGAGGTTCCCTTTGTTGTTCGATGATGTCCATGCGTTGTTCTGACAAGAGATTATGTTTGAGTGTAGAAAATGATGACCAGAAATAATCGATGAGTTGAACGTTAATATTGCATCCCAAAAAGATGAATTTTCCAAGGCCAAGTCTCTTACAAAGGAATTGGATAAGGAGATTGGATCACTGAAGTTGAGAAAGATAGCATGCAAGGAGAGATAACAATGTTTTCAGAGGCACTGAAAACTCAAGAAACCAGATTTGAGGAACTATCCATGAAGAATTATTATTTGTCTTTTGCCATGTAAACCTTAAGTAGAAAGAAGTATTTTGGGGTAGGCATAATCAAGGTGAAAGATTTGATCTTCATTGTATCTGTTGTGGAAAGAATGGACATGATGCAAAGACATGTAGGATCCCATGGGAGAAGATCAAAGACAAGCAAGAACATTAGAAGGAAGAAAAAGTTAACACTCGTCAATTTTCTCATTTTGTTATTGCTCATTGAAACATTGGCATAAATGAAGATTTGTTCAAAACTTCACTTACTTCTTGGAGAGATTATTGGTTGCTTGACACGTGTGCTACTTTCCACATGACTTTTCAAAAAGAATTATTTGAGGAATTAAATGATAATGTATATGGTGTGGTAAACTTTGCAGATGGTTTCATCTCAAACCTATGAGAATTGGAACCATGAGGCTCAAATTGCTTGGATTCACAGATTTTCTTTTTCATAATGTTCTCTATATTCGTGAGTTGCGAAGGAATTTGATGTCTCTTGTGCACATTTGACAACAAGACCATTCTATTCACAAGTTTGATGGAAAAATTGAAGTAAGGAGGTATTTTGACAACATCGTCATCATGACAAGATGGAAGGATGAGAAATTGTCGAAGTTGAAAGGGACATCTACATGGGGACAAGATTTTGCATACCTTTATCACCATGATGAAGGTACATTGTCTTCTACTCTCTTGTGGCATGCTATATTTGGGCACATCAATTATGATAGTCTTCGTATGTTGAAGAAAAATGGTGTTTTTGGTTTTCCCACAATTCCAAGGAACTTAAAGCAATGCGAGACATGTATTCTCTGTAAACACATCAAGCAACCTTTTCATGATTCCACTTCAAGAGCATGTAGAAAGATAGAGTTGATACACTGTGATTTGTGTGGCCCCATGCCTGATCCATCTACCTTTGGTAATAAATATATCATGACTTTATTTTATGACTACACCAAGATGTTTTGGGTTTATTTGTTGAAACATAAATCTCAAGCATTTGAAACATTTAAAAATTTTCATCTTTGGATTGAAAATGAAGCCGAATCTCATATTGGCACTCTTTGTAGAGATACTGGAGGGGAGTATAATTCTAATAAGTTTGAAATCTATATTCACCAACATGGAATCAAGCATTAAGCCACTGTTCAATACAATCCTCAGTAGAATGGTGTACCATAAAGAATGAACAAGACACTCTTGAACATGGTACATTCTATGTTATTTTTCAAGAATGTAAAGTTGATGTTTTGGGCTGATGCAATTCTATGTGTAGTGTATGTGAGAAAAATGAGTCCATATCATGCTCTTGTGAACAAGCATCCTTATAAAATGTGGTATGTTTGCATTCATTCGATGATGCATCAAATGGTATTTGATTCCACCTGTTGTGCCTTAGTTCCTAAAGAGAAAAGAAAAAAACTTGGTGCAAGGAGTTGAAAGTGCATCTTCTTGGGGTACTTAAATAACACCAAGACATATATTCTTTATGATGAGGTAAACACGAATTTCATTCTTTCCAAAGATGTGATTTTCCTTGAGTCCACCAATAATGACAAAACTATTGAGTGAAAATTGGATCATATGGGTAGATTCACCCATGAAAAGACATATCATGAGTTTGATGATGAGATTCCACATCTTGAAGGGGGTCCCTATCTTGGATCAATATCTGGAATCTCTTTATGAAGTTCCATCTTCACCTCATGTATAAGATCCATCCACTTCATTAAAACAGGGAGTTCAATTGGATGATGTGATTTAGAGGATTGAAAGGTTGAACCTTGATGGAAATGCAACACCATCTCAATAAGTGGAGATACCTAGACCATCACATAAATGTCCAAAGTGGCTCATAAATACACTTTAAATTGTTCGTCCTAATGAGGTTGGAAAGAAAGGAACCAGAATCTCAACAAAACAAAATGATGGAGGTGATGTAGATAATTCAGATTCAGGTGATGTAAATGATATGGATGTTTCATATGATTGTGAATTGAATTTATCTACTAAAATTGAACCAAATTCCTTTGAATAAGTTGTTTTTCATGATGAATCGAAAGTAGCCATGTAGAAGGAGTATGATTCTCTCATCAAGAATGGGACATGGAAGTTGGTAGATCCTCCATTTGAAACCAAACCAATTGGTTGTATATGGATCTACAAGAACAAGTACAAATCAGATGGCTCACTTGAAAATAATAAGGCGAGGATTATGGTGAAAGGATATGCACATAAATAAGGCATATACTATGAGGAGACCATTTCCCCAACAACAAAATGGGCTACCATTCACGTAATGTTGGATTTGGTAGAACAAAATAGATGGAAGATTTATCACATGGATGTGAAGACAATATTCCTGAATGGATATTTGAAAGAGAATGTTTACATGTCTCAACCAGAAGGATTTTTTGTGAAGGGTCAAGAACATAAGGTATGAAAGCTCATCAATTCTTTGTATGGCCTAAATCAAAAACTGTGTGTATGGTATGAAAAGTTGACTAAACATATTTTGAAGATCAATTTCATGCATTTTAATATTTATGATGCAACTTTGTTTGTTAAGAAAGTTGGAAAAATAATTGTATATCTTGTGGTGTATGTAGATGATATTTTGATAACAGGGAACAATGAATCATATATTGCATCCATTAAGAAATAATTGAAGAAGGGTTTTTAGATGAAAGACACGGGGCATCTTCACTACTACTTGGGTATTGAAATAACTTAGAATCCAAAGCATGTATTCATTTCCCAAAATAAGTATATTGGAGAATTGTTGAATAAATTTGGCATGGTTGATTGTAATCTTCTCTCTACTCCAATGGAACATGTTACGAGGAAAATATCTCTATGGCTAGGGGAAAACCAAAACAGATGGAACGACACCTAGAAATAAACTCTAATATCAAGTATGTTATATAAATGAAATGCTAACAAGAGAAGGCTAGAATCCTACCTCGTTCGGACATCCAAAGAAGACCACAATGGAGCACACGACCCAAATCTTTATACCTACAACTTGTCTTCAAAAATAAAGATACACAAGCATGTGGTAATGATATATAATGTTAGCATATAAATTAGTATAAGCCATCAACATACATAATAAATAAGCCCATGGAAAGCAATACAAATATTTGCAAGATATCAATTGGAAGAGAAAAGAGTTTTTCTATTAATGTAATCAACATAAGTACATAGATGAAAAACTTTTGTAATGACACATATTAAAACCGAGAAACTAACTAGTCCCTCCAGTTGGGCCTCCACCACTTCAATCCTCCAAAAAGGAAAGCTTACATGTAGGAGTCAATAAAGTTCTCCATCACAAGATAGGAAGAGCTTGGGGGTTGAACAAAATAAGTTCATACTTTCAAGGACAAAGGGATGAAGACTCAATTGAGGTGAAATTTCTTCAGAGTATATTTGCTCTCAATATGATGATGATTTTTATATCTTCAAGGCTTAGATATGGCTCAATTTATAGCCTCCAAATGGAATTGAAGGGTCGAGTCTAAGCGTTTCCAGTATATGGAAGGTCAAGGCTCATGGATCTCGTGACATGGCATGGAAACCCGACACATTTTTTTATTTTGAGCACCAAACCCAATGTACGTGGGCTGTAATGGAGCATCACGCATACATACATGAGTTGTCTAACTGGTAGGTCGTGTACATTGACAAAAATGTGTAATTTTAGCTCTGGAGTGATTAAAAAAGGGGGGAAATGAAGAGTGTAGAGGGAAATGAAAGGCCATCAAAGAAAGATGCATGGAGTGTGGTAAAATATTCTATAACAGATGCCCCCTAATGTGTGAGGTCATAGGAGTATCTGCGATGGCCAAAATACATTATAATTCCTAGAAGTGGAGTAATGAAGACTCAACTGGAAGTACTAGTTACTCATGAGAATATTGCAATTCGTAATGACTTTGTACACATGGATTCCAATATGAATTACACTACAGATCCATGTGGATATATATCAAATAATTTTTCATGGCCGTGAATAGGCATTACAAAGTGGACATATGCCATAGGATGTCATAGTCACGAACAAGACACAGTGGAGTCTAGTCTCAAAATCAACTGAGGATATATGTATACAAGGGAGTACAATATGATCTTCCATGATCATTGAAGTCATATAGGTATTGGTCCAATGAAAGACAACAATATATATGGGATACTTGTACTATAACTGGAGGTCTTCTACACAATTCGTCGAAGGTTCAAGTCTACATTATGTGAATAGAGGAGTTGAAGTCGAACACAATGAGAATTTGTTTGATTACTAGTCATTAAGGTATACCATTAACAAACGTGAGACAAGCCACCGATAAAAAACAAAGAAAATAAAGGAGAAAAACACCCAATACCCCAAAAAGGAGATCTCCCGAGTGGAGTCGCCAATTCTGTTACAAGGAAAATTTCTCTATGGCTAGGGGAAAACCACAATAGATGAAACGACACCCATAAATAAACTCTAATATAAAGTATGCTATATAAATGAAATGCTAACAAGAGAGTTATAGAATCCTACCTCATACAGACATCCGAAGAAGACCATTGTTGAGCATGCGACCCAAATCTTTATACTTGCAACTTGTCTTCAACAATCAAGATACACAAGCATGTGGTAGTGATATATAATTTTAGCATATAAATTAGCATAATCCATTAACATACATAACAAATACTCCCATGGAAAGAAACACATATTTGCAAGATATCAATTGGATGAGAAAATAGTATTTCTATTAATGTAATCAACAAAAGTACATAGGTGACAAACTTCTGTAATGACACATATCAGAACTGAGAAACTAAGTCCTTGTGGTTGGGCCTCCACCACTTCAATCCTCCACAAAGGCAAGCTCGCATGTAGGACTCAATAAAGTTCTCTATCACAAGATAGGAAGAGCTTGGGGGTTGAACATAAGAAGTTGAGACTTTCAAGAACAAAGGGATACAGACTCAATTGAGGTGAAATTTCTCCTGAGTATCTTTGCTCTCAATATGATGATGATTTATGTATCTTCAAGGCTTGGATATGGCTCAATTTATAGCCTCCAAATGGAATTGAAGGGTCGAGTCAGAGCATTTCTAGTATATGGAAGGTCAAGCATCATGGATCTCATGACAAGGTATGGAAACCCGATGCATTTTTTGTTTTGAGCACCAAATCCGATGTACGCAGGCTGTAATGGAGAAGCTCACGTATTTATGTGAAATATATAACTAATAGTTCGCGTACATTGACAAAAATGTGTAATTTTATCTCTGGAGTGATAAAAAAAAGGGGGAAATGAAGTCTTCAGAGGGAAATGGAAGGAAATCAAAGAAAGATTCATGGAGTGTGGAAACATATGTTATAACATATTCCCCCTAATGCTTGAGGTCAAAGGAGTATCTGCGATGGCTGAAATACATTATAATCCCCAGAAGTGGAGTAATGAAGACTCAGCTAGAAGTACTAGTTACTCATGAGAATATTACAATTCGCAATGACTTTCTACACATGGCTGCCAATCTGAATTACACTGCAGATCCATGTGGATATATATCAAACAGTTTTTCATGGCCATGAATAGGAATTACAAAGTGGACATATGACATAGGTTTTCATAGTCACGAACAAGACATAGTGGAGTCCAGTCTCAAAATAAACCGAAGATATTTGTATACAATGGAGTACAATTTGATCTTCCATGATCACTAAAGTCATATAGGTATTGGTCCAATGAAATACATCAACAAATATGGGATATTGCTACTGTAACTAGAAATCTTCTACACTATTCGCCAAAGGTGCAAGTCTACATTATGTGAATAGAGGAGTGAAAGTCGAACACAATGAGACTTTGTTTAATTATCAATCATTAAGGTATATCGTTAACAAACATGAGACAACCCACCGATAATGAAAGTGGGTGTCAAGGCACAAAGTACATTCAACAAGTGTGAATAGGGGTGTTGAGGTCGAACACTTGAAGAATCTATCGATCAGGAGACATTTATGTATTCCCAATTGTCGATGGTGAGAGAACCTGCCACTGATGACTGAAAGCCTATGGGTACTCATAGGACTCTAGATCTCGATTCCATAATAGATGAGATAAATTCAATGGAAGGAGACCTACTGAAAGGAGAGCATTAAGGCGTCTCTCATCATCCAGCATGAGGTACAAAGCAATAGCTTGATAATTAGGAGGAGCTTGGATGAATAGGATGTTCACAAACCAATGACCATGTGCATCTCACGCATGCACCAGATACAAGTAGTATATGAAAGAGACCCTCTGAATAGAAACCAATGAGGAAAATTGCCGACAAAGGAAAGGAAACCACCAATAGGGCTAATGGAATCCAAGACATTGCATGAATCCCAATGTGTGAATAGATTTTTTGTCGTCAAGCACAAGGGAAACCCCTCATTCAACGACCAATGAGGAGATGTCATTTGTTGGGTTCAAGGTTACCTACCAATGATGAAAGTAGGCCCAGGGTGCAAGGTAGGACAACAACTTCATGTGATTTTGTGATACATTGAGGGTATGGCCGACATGCAAAGTCAAGAGTTCTGAGAAGTGGCCGACACAGGTTTTATACTTCCTTTGAAAAAGAGCATGAGACAGATGGATAAAGCAGGCATCATAGACTTAAAACCAATCATCGACAAAGGTTTTTGACATAGGAGGAACAAAAAAAATCTCCATAGGGACTAGAAGAATAACCAGTCGAAGGAGTAGAATCTAAGTAACGAGCTCAGCTTCCTAAGGTCATGCTAAACCCAAACCTTGGATAAAATGGACTCAAGAGAACGTGACTAAGTAAGCAACTAGTTCCAAGAAGTGGAACATACCTATGCTTAATGCAAGGGAACACATGCAGGGCATGGACACTCGGGGGGATGTTTCCTCTATGGGTAAAAGGTGTCAAGATGCAAAGGATATATGAAAGGCACTGCCTGGATGATGTTGAGAATTGTTGGGGCAAGATGCTTATAAAGAGAAAGTGAGAGTCAGCAATAGGCTCAACAATTCAAGAAGGATAATGGGATGCAATTACAACTTAACTCAAAAGTGTCCTTTTTTGTAGATGTTAGTCCCCTAGGCCTGAAAAAGTATAAAATAAAACCCAGGAGAAGTCTTCTAGCCAATGGTGACTAGAGTATTCATTTTTTGTAACTAGTCTACTTGGTCTAGAAAAGGGTTAAAATTATACCAAATAGACATCCTTTCAAAACCATTTAATGAGTGTGAAAGATATAAGTTCACTAGGCAATGTTTTCATTTTTTTGGGAGTCAGAAAAGAGATTAACCAAGACTCGGGGGGAGTCCCATGGGTAGTAGTCAGAATGATATTGAGTAATAAAATGGGATTTGAACACAAAATCATATTGAGACTATAAGGAACTCCTGGTCCTATGGAGTAACTTCTACATGGGAACCAAATGACAAAAGGGTTCTAACTAAGGTACCCATGTTTGGAAAGTTGCTACCACTTAATAATTACACTTATAGTAGTAGTGAGAACATTCTGTGTCATTAAGAAATGGGTTTTTAACTAGGGCATATGAATCACGGTCATAGAACGATGCAGAAATGAAAATTGGGGTGAGAACCTATCCTATATGTCAGTGATGGAATATACCTGTCAGAGGCACAAATGAGCGACACGACGCTAGAAATACATTAAAAAACCCTGGACAAAACCACTTCAAACCAGGTCTTTCACTGCGTTATTATTCCATAAGGAAAGAAAAATTTGTTTTTATATATTTCATTTTTTTTGTGTTTTTCAATTTGATAAAGGAAAAACAAAAAACGCAAATATTGAAAGGATGAAATATAAAAAAACATTTAGTCTTCGGCTCAACTTATATAAGTTATAATGGATGAATGTATAAATGTGTTTTATTTACTTAGTTATGTGAAAAATGTCAATCTAAAATGTAAATAGCATATGCATCGGATACTTGATTATAACTTCTAGGGATGTGATTATAAGTAAGAAAATCAAAGTATCGTTCCAAAATTCGTACCCGTAGGAACCATCGGAGTAAAGTAGGATCTCACACATGGTAACTATAGTTAAATTAACATACAACTAATTGGCATTCTAGGTGAACTTATAAAGATCTAAAACCATGTGAAATAGCGTCGTGTAATATCTCTATAGTGACGATATACTCAGCCACATTGTTCGTTGATGGCTCTAGACAAATGCCACTTGAATACACTAGTTGTCCCTCAGGTGAATATATAACCCAAGCGACATAAGCCAAGTTCCATGTATGATGACTGACACTGTCTGTGAATCCTAAGTATACCAAAGACTCTGTTGGCATCTACCAAACAAGGGAAAACTCAATAAGCAAGTCGATGATGCAAAAGAGAAAATAAAAAAATAATTATATACACTAATATACAAAGTTCACACCCGAGTTTAAGGGCTCAAGTGTAATACCTTTTAAGGAAGATCCCATTTCTAGGCTCGTCCAACACATTCCCCTCATGATCTTCTAATTCATAGGATCCTTTTTCTAGGACACATCACACAGTATAAGGACCATGCCACATGGGTTTGAACTTTCCTGCCCCCAATGGTTCCTTGGCTTGGTCATAAAAGAGAACCAAGACACCCTCAATATACTGTCGGGGATAGACAGACTTATTGTATTGAACCTTAGTTGTAGAGGTGTCTCAATGCTTCTCATCGAGGTTCTCTAGGTGTATGAGGTGTTCTTCGGGATCGATCGTGTCAGGTAGGATCCTGATTTCCAAATTAAGGGAAGGGATTTCACATTCAATAGGAAGAATCAACTCCACGTTGTGTACTAACTAAAAAAATGAGAAACCAGTGGAAGTATTTACCATGGTTCAGTATGCCCAAAATATAGGGAAAACCATCACATGCCAGTTAGAGTTATTCTGATTCACAGTTTTTTTCAAAATGGTCTTTAGATATTTATTCAATGCCTCTACTTGTCCACTTTTCTAGGATAATAAGGGAAAGAATGATCGCCTGTAAACCCCAGTTTCGATGCCAAATTTGTCATCATATCATTCTGGAAGTGACTGCCATGATCATTGGAAATATCTTTTGAGATCCCAAACCAAGATACAATTTGATTGAATACGAAGAATGTTGTACATTTACCATCACATTTAACAGTAGGCATGGCCTAAGCCCATTTAGTAAAATAATCCATGACCACGATAATATGTTGGTTCCCCCCAGCTGACACTGGGTTGTAGTCCATGAAATCCACCCCCCCCTTGGTGAAGGGGCCGACGGTGATGACTAGGTAAAGAGGGGATGGGTGCGAGCGCATTTTCCGAGTGAATACCTGGCAAGGGTCACACTTCTTAACTGCTTCAATGCAATCTTTAAACATTGACGACCAAAAATAACCAGATCGCATATCTTTTGAGTTGTCGCAAGCCCAGATAAATGACCACCACATTCCCCACTATGATGGTCATTGAGAACATCCTCAGCCTCCTTGTGAGTCAAACAAAGACGCAAAATATTATCCACCCCTCGATGATACAAAGTGTCACCGATAATAAGGTATTTTTTATCTTGATGATGTAGACGTCGTTGATCGTCTCTCGACATATGCTGGGGGAGCTTCAGGGTTTGAAGGTAGATTAAAATATGTTCATACCAGGGGTACAAAGATGATATAAGGAAGATATGTTCATCCGTGAATGAATATTCATGAAAAATATCCTCATCCAGTCTAGGGAAGTTTGACATCAGTTCTGCAAAAACTAGTGATTTCTTGGATTTTGCAGAGGCAAAATCGAGATCAAATTCTTGCAAAATAAAAATCCAATTATTGTATTTCCCCTCTATGATATGCCTAGTAAGGACGTATTGAAATGGATTGATATCTGCAACCATGGTAGTTTTGAAAAGTAATATATAATGTCGTAATATCTGAACTGAATGTAGAGCGGCTGAGGATAGTTTCTCTACGTGCGAGTATTTGAGTTCAGGACCAACCAGATTTTGACTAAGCTAGTAGACAACGTGCTCATGGAGCTCATCATCCTCCTGAACAAGTATCACACCAAACATCCCTACTATTTTAGTAGTCTCTACTATAGTTCGGGGCCTTCAACAGAGGGGTCGATACCAAGGCTTTATTTAGAGCAGCGAATGATTCATGGGCTCGCTCATCCCATATGAACGAAGTGTCCTTCTTCAAAATATGCATGAAAACTTTAGTTATATTGGCATAGTTAACTATGAAATGAAGCAAGAGGTTAGCCTTCCCCTCTAAACCATGAAGTTGTCGAATGTTGCGTGGGGGAGGAAACTGAAGTATTTCTTCAACCTTCATAGGATCCACCATGATCCCATGCTCAGAAACTATGAATCCTAAAAGACAACCAAACCAAATGAAAAATATGCACTTGTGAGGGTTCAACTGAATGCGATAAGAAAAAAATTTCTCAAATACAATTCGAAGGTGAGTAGATTGATCTACCGTCCTGCGAGAGTGAGTAGTGAGATCATCTAGGTAAGCTTCGATGATATGCTTAAGATCGTGAAACACAAAGTTCATGGCACGTTGAAAGGTCACTATGGTGTTTTTAAGACCGAAAGGCATTTTTGGGTATTCAAGGGTACCCCAAGGACAAATAAATGTCATCTTGTGTTGATCCTCGGGTTTGATCAGAATTTGATTATAACTTGAAAATCCATCCATAAATTAAAAGACTTCACTTCCCGCACACTCGTCAATAATTTGGTCAATAAAAGCAGTGGGGAAGTTATATTTAGGATAGTCTTTGTTCAGGTCCCTAAAATCCATACATACGAAGATGGTTCCTTGATTTTTATCTACGGGAACAGGGTTGGACACCCATTCAGTTAAGGGAACCATGTAGATGAAGCCAACATTGAGCAGCTTCTCCACCTCTGTCTTAATAGCGGGGGCCTTCCTAGGATTAAGAACTCTAAGACGTTGCCGAATAGGTTTATCATTCGGATAAGTTTTAATTTCATGCTCGACAATGTTGGGGTATATCCCTGGCATCTCTTTGTATGACCAAGAAAATACATCTCAGATCTATTTGAAGAGATCGGTGTAGATCTGAATTACCTTAGGCGAATAATATGCACCGATATATACGTTCTCAATTTTACCAGGGGTTCAAGAGATGTTGATCACGATGGTAGGATAAATGTTCGCCATGTTTCCTTTGACATAAATACCATGCATATCTAACAAAACTACGGCGTGACCGACCATCTCACTTAGGGTGTACCTAAACTCATCCTTTTCAATCCTAACAAGCTCCGAGAGAAAATAGGATCGATGATGCATATTGTCCCAAGGCCTATCAAGAACATACATGGCCTCTAATATGGATTCATCTGAGGGTAAAGTATCGTCAAGGAATTCATGTGAACAAGATGATTGAACAAGAAGAAGAATTATGATTTTTCTTTTTCCATGGAAACCCTAAGTGGAAATAAGTATTTCGGGGTAGGCATAATCAAGGTGAAATATTTGATCTTCACTGTATCCATTGTGGAAAGAATGGACATGATGAAAAGACATGTAGGATGCAATGGGAGAAGATCAAAGACAAGGAACAACATTAGAAGGAAGAAAAAGGTAATGCTCCTGAACTTTCTCATTTTTTTTATTGCTCATTGCAATATTGGCATAAATGAAGATTTGTTCAAAACTTCACTTACTTCTTGGAGAGATTCCTAGTTGCTTGACACCGATACTACTTTCCACATGAATTTTCAAAAAGAATTATTTGAGGAATTGAATAATAATGTATATGGTATGGTAAAGTTTGCAGATGGTTCCATCTCAAACCTATGAGAATCGACACCGTCATGCTCAAATTGCTTGCATTCATGAATTTTATTTTTCATAATGTTCTCTATCTTCCTGAGTTGCGAAGGAATTTGAGGTCTCTTGTGCACATTTGACAACAAGACCATTCTATTCACATGTTTGATAGTAAAATTGAAGTAAGGAGGTCTTCCGACAACATCATCATCATGACAAGATGGGAGGATGATAAATTGTCGAAGTTGAAAGGAACATCTAAATGGGGACAAGATTTTTCATACCTTTATCACCATGATGAAGGTACATTGTCTTCTACTCTTTTGTGGTATGCTATATTTGGGCACATTGATTATGATAGTCTCCGTATGTTGAAGAAAAACGATGTTTTTGGTTTTCCCACAATTCCAAGGAACTTAAAGCAATGTGAGGCATGTATCATTGGTAAACATATCAATCAACCTTTTCATGATTCCACTTCAAGAGAATGTAGAAATCTAGAGTTAATACACTGTGATTTTTGTGGCCTCATGCCTGCTCCATATACCTTTGGTAATAAATATATCATGACTTTTATTTATGACTACACCAAGATGTTTTGGGTTTATTTGTTGAAACATAAATCTCAAGCATTTGAAACATTTAAAAATTTTCATCTTTGGATTGAAAATGAAGCTTAATCTCATATTGGAACTCTTCATATAGATATTGGAGGGTAGTATACTTGTAATAAGTTTGAAATCTATCTTCACCAACATGGAATCAAGCATTAAACCATTGTTCCATACAATCCTCAGAAATAATGAACAAGACACTCTTGAACATGGTACATTCTATGTTGTTTTTCAAGAATGTAAAGTTGATGTTTTGGGCTGATGCAATTCTATGTGCAGTTTATGTGAGAAAAAGGAGTCCATATCATGCTCTTGTGAACAAGTATCCTTATAAAATGTGGTATGTTTTCATTCATTCGATGATGCATCAAATGGTCTTTGGTTCCACCTGCTATGCCTTAATTCCTAAAGAGAAAAGAAACAAACTTGGTGAAAGGAGTCAGAAGTGCATCTTCTTGGGGTACTTAAATACCACCAAGACGTATCGCCTTTACGATGAGGTAAACACAAATTTCATTCTTTCCAAAGATGTGATTTTTCTTGAATCCACCAATAATGAAAAAAATATTGGGTGACAACTGGATCATCTGGATAGATTCACCCATGAAAAGACATATCATGAGTTTGATGATGAGATTCCACATATTGAAGGGGGTCCCTATCTTGGATCAATCTATGGAATCTCCTTATGAAGTGTCATATCCCCCTCATGTAGAAGATACATCCACTTCATTAGAACAAGGAATTCAATTGGATGATGTGATTGAGAGGATTGAAAGGTTGAACCTTGATGGAAATGAAACACCATCTCAATCAGTGAGAAACCTAGACCATCACATAAATGTCCAAAGTGGCTCATAAATACACTTTAAAGTGTTCATCCTAGTGAGGTTGGAAATAAAGGAACCAGAAGCTCAACAAAACAAAATGATAGAGGCGATGTAGATAATTCAGATTCAGGTGATGTAAATGATATGGATGTTTCATATGATTTTGAATTGAATTTATCTACTAAAATTGAACCAAATTCCTTTGAATAAGTTGCTTCTCATGATGAATCGAAACTAGCCATGTAGAAGGAGTATGATTTTCTCATCAAGAATGGGACATGGAAGCTTGTGGATCCTCCATTTGAAGCCAAACCAATTGGTTGTAGGTGGGTCTACAAGAACAAATAAAAATCATATGACTCAATTGAAAAGAATAAGGTGAGGCTTATGGTGAAAGGATATGCAAAGAAAGAAGGAATAGACTATGAGGAGACCCTTTCCCCCACAACAAAATGGGCTACCATTCACGTAATGTTGGATTTGGTAGCACAAAATAGGTGGAATATTTATCACATGGATGTGAAGACAATATTCTTGAATGGATATTTGAAAGAGAATGTCTACATGTCTCAACCAAAAGGATTTGTTGTGAAGGGTCAAGAACATAAGGTATGCAAGCTCATCAAGTCTTTGTATGGCCTAAATTAAACACTTTGTGTATGTTATGAAAAGATGACTAAGCATATTTTGAAGATCAATTTCATGCATTTCAATCTTAATGATGCAACTTTGTTTGTCAAGAAAGTTGGAAAAAATATTGTATATATTGTGGTGTATGTAGAAGATTTTTTATAATAGGGAACAATGAATCATATATTTCATCCATTAAGAAAGAATTGAAGAAGGGTTTTGAGATGACAGATATGGGGCATCTTCACTACTACTTGGGTATTGAAATAACTTAGAATCAAAAGCATGTATTCATCTCCCAAAAGAATTATATTGGAGAATTGTTGAACAAATTTGGCATGGTTGATTGTAATCCTCTCTCTACTCCGATGGAACATGTTACAAGGAAAATCTCTCTATCGCTAGGGGAAAACCAAAACAAACAGAACAACACCGAGAAATCAACTCTAATCTCAAGTATGCTATATAAATTAAATGCTAACAAGAGAAGGCTATAATCCTACCTCGTTCGGACGTCTGAAGAAGACCACAGATGCCTACACAACCCAAAGCTTTATACCTGCAACTTGTCTTCAAAAATCAAGATACGCAAGCATGTGGTAATGATATATAATGTTATCATATAAATTTTCATAATCCATCAACATAAATAATAAATACGCCCATGGAAAGCAATACAAATATTTTTAAGATATCAATAGGACGAGAAAAGAGTATTTCTATTAATGTAATCAACATAAGTACATAGGCGACAAACTTCTGTAATGACACATATTGGAATCGAGAAACTAAGTCCCTCCAGCTAGGCCTCCACCACTTCAATCCTCCACAAAGGCAAGCTCGCATGTAGGAGTCAATAAAGTTCTCCATCACAAGATAGGAAGAGCTTGGGGATTGAATACAAGAAGTTCATTCTTTCAATGACAAAGGGATGCAGACTCAATTGAGGTGAAATTTCTCCAGAATATCTTTTCTCTCAATCTGATGATGATTTATGTATCTTCAAGGCTTGGATATGGCTGAATTTATAGCCTCCAAATGGAATTGAAGGGTCGAGTCGGAGCGTCTCCAGTATATGGAAGGTCAACGATCATTGATCTCATGACATGGCATGGAAAACTGACACATTGTTTATTTTGGGAACCAAACCCGATGTACGAGGGTTGTAATTGAGAAACTCGCATACATACATGAGTTGTCTAACTGATAGGTCATGTACATTGACAAAAATGTGTAATTTTATCTCTAGAGTGATAAAACAAAGGGGGAAATGAAGTTTGCAGAGGGAAATGGAAGACCATCAAAGAAAGATGCATGGAGTGTGGTAAAATATTCTATAACAGATGTCCCCTAATGTGTGAGGTCAGAGGAGTATCTGCGATGGCCGAAATGCATTAAAATTCCTAGAAGTGGAGTAATGAAGACTCAACTGGAAGTACTAGTTACTCATGAGAATATTACAATTTGTAATGAATTTATACACATGGTTTCCAATATGGATTACACTACAAATCCATGTGAATATATATCAAATAGTTTTTCATGGCCATGAATAGGCATTACAAAGTGGACATATGCCATAGGCTTTCATAGTCATGAACAAGACATAGTGGATTCCAGTCTCAAAATCAACCAAATATATCTGTATACAATGGAGTACAATATGATCTTCCATGATCATTGAATTCATATAGGTATTGGTCCAATGAAAGACAAAAATAGATATGGGATACTGCTACTGTAATTGGAGGTCTTCTACATTATCCTCTGAAGGTGAAAGTCTACATTATGTGAATAGAGGAGTTGAAGTTGAACACAATGAGACTTCGTTTGATTACCGGTCATTAAGGTATGCCATTAACAAATGCAAGACAACCCAATGATAACAAACAAAGAGAAAATAAAGGAGAAAAAACACCCAATGCCCCAAAAAGGATATCTCCCCAGTGGAGTCGCCAGTTCTGTTACGAGGAAAATATATCTATGGCTACGGGAAAACCACAACATATGGAACGACACCTAGAAATCAACTCTAATCTCAAGTATGCTATATAAATGAAATGCTAACAAGAGAGGGCTAGAATCCTAAGTCAGTCAGACATCTGAAGAAGACCATTGTTGAGCACACGACCCAAAGCTTTATACCTACAACTTGTCTTCATCAATCAAGATACACAAGCATGTGGTAACGATATATAATTTTAGCATATAAATTAACATAATCCATCAACATACATAAAAAATATGCCCATGGAAAGAAATACAAATATTTGCAAGATATCAATTGGACGAGAAAAGAGCATTTCTATTAATGCAATCAACAAAAGTACATAGTTGAAAATCTTTTGTAATGGTACATATCGGAAACAAGAAACTAAGTCCCTACAGTTGGGCCTCCACCACTTCAATCCTCCACAAAGGCAAGCTCACATGTAGGAGTCAATAAATTTCTCCATCACAAGATAGGAAGAGCTTGGGATTGAACACAAGAAGTTGAGACTTTCAAGGACAAAGGGATGCAGACTCAATTAAGGTGAAATTTCTCTAGAGTATCTTTGTTATCAATCTGATGATGATTTATTTATCTTTAAGGCTTGGATATGGCTCAATTTATAGCCTCCAAATGGAATTGAAGGGTCAAATCAGAGCATTTCCAGTATATGGAAGGTCAAGGATCATGGATCTCATGATGTGGCATGGAAACCCGACTCATTTTTTTTTGATCACCAAACCTTATGTACGCGGGATGTAATGGAGTAGCTCATGTACGTACGTGAACTGTCTAATTGGTAGGTCACGTACATTGACAAAAATGTGTAATTTTAGCTCCGTAGTGATAAAAAAAGGGGGAAATGAAGTCTTCAGAGGGAAATGGAAGGACATCAAAGAAAGATGCATGGAGTGTGGAAAAATATGCTATAACATATGCCCCCTAATGTTTGAGGTCAGAGGAGTATCTACGATGGCCAAAATAAATTATTTCCTAGAAGTGCAGTAATGAAGAATCAACTGGAATTACTAGTTACTCATGAGAGTATTACAATTCGTAATGACTTTGTACACATGGTTTCCAATCTGAATTACACTGCAGATCCATGTGGATATATATCAAATAGTTGTTCATGGCCATGAATATGCATTACAAAGTGGACATATTCCATAGTCTGTCATAGTCACGAACACGACACAGTGGAATCTAGCCTCAAAATCAACCGAAGATATATGTATATAATGGAGTATAATCTGATCTTCCATGATCACTGAAGTCGTAGAGGTATTGGTCTAATGAAATAAAACAACAGATATGGGATACTGCTACTGTAACTGGAGGTATTCTACACTATCCGTCGAACATGCAAGTCTAAATTATGTGAATAGCGGAGTTGAAGTCGAACATAATGAGACTTTGTTTGATTACCGATCATTAAGGTATACCATTAACAAACGTGAGACAACCCATCGATAATGAAAGTGGGTGTGAAGGAAACAAGTACATTTAACAAGTGTGAATAAGGGTGTTGAGTTTGAACACTTGAAGAATCCATCGATCAAGAGACATTGATGTATTCCCAACTATCGATGGCAGGAGAACCTGCCACTGATGAATGCAAGACTCTAGGTACTCATAGGACTCTAGATCTCGATTCCAAAATAGATGATTTGAATTCGATGGAAGGAGAACCGCTGAAAGAAGAGCATTACGACATCTCTCATCATCCAACATGAGGTACAAAGAAATATCTTGATAATTAGGAGGAGCTTGGACGAATAGGATGTTCATGAACCAACTACCATATGTGTCTCACGCATGCACTAGATGCAAGTAGTACACGAAAGAGACCCTCTGAATAGAAACCAATGAGGAAAATTTCCGACAAAGGAGAGGAAATCCCCAATAGGGATAATGGAATCCAAGACACTACACGAATCCCAATGTGTGAATGGATTTCTTGTCATCGAACACAAGGGAAAACCTCCATTCAACAACCAATGAGGAGATGTCATTTGTTGGGTTCAAGGTTACCTAACAATGATGAAAGTAGGCCTAGGGTGCAAGGTAGGACATCAAATTCATGTGATTCTGAGATACACTGAGGGTATGGCCAACATGCAAAGTCAAGAGTTCTGAGGAGTGGTTAACATAGGTTTTATACTTCCTTTGAACAAGAGCATGAGACAGATGGATAACTTAGGCATCATATAATTAACACCAATCATCGACAAAGGTTTGTGATGTAGGAGGAATAAAAAAAATCTCCATAGGGACTGGAAGAATAACCATTCGGAGGAGTAGACTCTAAGTAATGAGCTCAGCTTCCTAAGGTCATGCTAAACCCATACCTTGGATAAAACGGACTCAAGAGTTTGTGCTCTATTCAAAGGTGACACGACTACTGCCGAAAGGAGATAAAATTATTTTCGTGTCCGTCTTTTTTTATTTTTTCATAGTAAAATAAGTGCTATGATATAGGAGAGGAAACGAGTGTCACGAGTAAGAAACTAGTTCCAAGTAGTGGAACATACCTATTCTTAATGCAATGGAATGCATGTAGGGCATGAAAACTCAGGGGAATGTTTCCTCTATGGGTAAAAGGTGTCAAGCTGCAAAGGATATATGAAAGGCACTGCCTAGATGACGTTGAGAATTGTTGGGGAAAGATGCTTATAACAAGAAAGAGGGAGTTGTAAATAGGCTCAAAAATGAAAGTAGGATAATGGGATGCAATTAAAACTTAACTCAAAAGTGTCATTTTTTGTAGATGTTAGTCCCCTAGGCCTGAAAAAGTATAAAATAAAACCCAGGAGAACTCTTCTAGCCAATGGCGACTAGAGTATTCATTTTTCGTAAGTAGTCTAATTGGTCCAAAAAAGGGTTAAACTTATACCAAATAGACATCCTTTAAAAACTATTTAATGAGTGTGAAAGAGACAAGTTCACTCATCAATCTTTTCATTTTTTGGGGATTTGGAAAAGAGCTTAACCAAGAATTGGGGGGAGTCCCATGGGTAGTAGTCAGAATGATATTGAGTAAGAAAAATGGGGTTCAAACGCAAATTTATATTGGGACTATAAGGAACTCTCGATCCTATGGAGTAAATTTTGCATGGGTACCAAATGACAAAAGGGTTCTAACTAGGGTACCCATGTTTGGTAGGTTGCTACCACTTAATAACGACACTTCTAGTAGTAGTGCGAAGGTTTTGTGTCGTTAAGAAATGGGTTTGTACCTAGGGAATATGAATCACGGTCATAGGACGATGCAAAAATGCAAAGCCATGTGAGAACCTATCCTATATGTCGGTGATAGAATATACCTGTTGGAGGCACAAATGAGCGATACGACTCTAGAAATCTGTTAAAAAAACCTGGACAAAACCACTTAAAACCAGGTCTTTCACTGAGTTATTAGTCCATAGGGAAAGAAAAATTGGTTTTTATATATTTCATTTTCTTTTTGTGTTTTTCAATTTGATAAAGGAAAAACAAAAGAATGCAAATATTTAAAGGATGAAATATAAAAAACATTTGGTGTTTGGCTCAACTTATATAAGTTATAATGGATGAATGTATAAATGTGTTTTCTTTACTTAGTTATGTGGAAAATGGAAATCTAAAATGTAATTAGCATATGCATCGGATGCTTGATTAGAACTTCTAGGGATGTGATTATAAGTAAGAAAATCAAAGTATCGTTCCAAAATTTGTACCCATAGGAACCGTCAGAGTAAAGTAGGATCTCACACATGGTAATTGTTGTTCAACTAGCATACAACTAAATGGGAGTCTAGGAGAACTTATAAATATCGAACACCATGTGAAATAACGTCATGTAATATCCCTATAACAACGCTATACTCAACCACATTGTTCGTTGATGGCTCTAGACAAATGCCACATGAAGACACCAGTTGTCCCTCAGGTTAATATATAACCCAAACAACGGAAGCCAAGTTCCACGTATAATGACTGGCACTGTCTGTGAATCCTAAGTATACTGAAGACTCTGTTGGCATCTGCCAAACAAGGGAAAACTCAATAAGCAAGACGATGATGCAAATGAGAAAAGAAAAAATAATTATATACACTAATATACAAAGGTCATGCCCGAGTTTAAGGGCTCAAGTGCAATACCTTTTAAGGTATAGCCCATTTCTAGTCTCATCCAACACATTCCCCTCATGATATTCTAATTCATAGGATCCTTTTTTCCAGGACACATTGCACAATATAAGGACCATGCTACATGGGTTTGAACTTTCTTGCCCCCAGTGGTTCCTTGTCTTGGTCATAAAGGAGAACCAAGCCACCCTCAACATACTTACAAGGATAGACAGACTTATCGTCTTGAACCTTAACACGTCGTTTATTCACTTCGATAGTCGTAGAGGTGTCTCGACACTGCTCATCGAAGTGCTCTAGGTGTACGAGGCATTATTCAAGATCGGACGTGTCAGGTAGGAGCATGATTTCCAACTTAAGGGAATCGATTTCACATTCAATAGGAAGAATCAACTCGACACCGTGTACTAACTAAAATGGTGAGAAACTAGTGGAAGTATTTACCGTGTTTCGATACACCCAAAGTGCAGGGTAAAGCATCACATGCCAGCTAGATTTATTCTGACTAATAGTTTTTTACAAAATGGTCTTTAGAGATTTATTCATTGCCTCTACTTGTCCATTTTCTTGGGGATAGTAAGGGGAAGAATGATCATGTGTAAACCCCAGTTCCGATGCCAACTCTGTCATCAGCTCATTCTGGAAGTGACTTCCATGATCAATGACAATATTTTTTGGGATTTTGAACTAGGCTATAATCTGATTGAATACAAAGAATGTTGTAGTCTTACCATTGGATTTAACGGTAGGAATGGCCTAATCCCATTTAGTAAAACAATCCATGACCACGATAATATGTTGGTGCCCCCCAGCTGAGGCTAGGTTGCAATCAATGAAATCCACCCCCCACATGGTGAAGGGACCGACGATGAAGACTAGGTGAAGAGAGGTTGGGTGAAAGCATTTTCTGAGTGAACACCTGGCAAGGGTGACACTTCTTAACCACTTCAATACAATCTTTAAAAAATGATGGCCAAAACTAATCGAATTGCAATATCTTTTGGGTTGTCGCAAGCCCAGATAAATAACCACCACATGCCCCACTATTATAGTCATTGAGAACATCCTTAGACTCCTTGTGATTCAAAAAATGGCACAAAATATTATCCACCCCTCGATGATACAAAGTGTCACTGATAATAAGGTATTTTTTATCCTGATGATGTAGACGTCGTCGGTCGTCTCTTTACAGATGTTGGGGGAGATTCATGGTTTGAAGGTAGATTAATATATCTTCGTACCATGGGTCCAAATATTATATAAGGAATATATGTCCATTCGTGAATGAATCTTCATGAAAAATATCCTCATCTAGTCTAGGGAAGTCTGACATCAGTTCTGCAAAAACTAGCGATTTCTTAAATTTTGCAGAGGTAAAATCGAGATCAAATTCTTGAAAAATAAAAATCCACTTATTGTGTTTCCCCCCTATGATATTCCTATTAAGGACATATTGAAATGGATTGATATCCGTAACCACGGTAGTTTTTCAAAGTAAGATATAATGTCATAATCTCTAAACGGCATGTACAACGACCAAGATTAGTTTCTCTACGTGCGAGTATTTGAGTTCAGGACCAACTAGATTTCGACCAAGGTATTAGACAATGTGATCATGGAGCTGATCATCCTCATGAAAAAGTATCATACCAAGCGTCCCTACTATTTCAGTAGTCTCTAATGTAGTCTGGGGGCTTCAACAGAGGCATCGATACCAAGGATTTCTTAAGAGAATCGAAGGATTCCTGGGCTCACTCATCCCATATGAAAGGAGTGTCCTTCTTCAAAAGATGCATGAAACCTTTATTTATATTGGCATAGTTAACTATGAAATGACACAGGAAGTTATGCTTCCCCTGTAAACCCTAAAGTTGTCAAATGTTGTGTGGGGGATGCAACCGAAGTATTGCCTCAACCTTCATAGGATCTACCATGATCCCATGCTCATAAACTATGAATCCTAAAGGACAACTAGACCTAACACAAAAGATGCACTTTTGAGGGTTCAATTGAATGTGATAAGAACATCTCTCAAATACTAGTCGAAGGTGAGTCGAGTGATCTACTCTCCTGTGAGAGTGAGCAGCAAGATCATCTAGGTAATCTTCGACGATATGCTTAATATCATGAAACAAAAAGGTCATGGCACGTTGAAAGGTCGCTCTGGTGTTTTTAAGACCGAAAGGCATTTTACGGTATGCAAAGGTACCCCAAGGAAAAACAAACATCGTCTTGTGTTGATCCTTAGGTTTGATCTGCATTTGATTATAACTTGAAAATCCATCCATAAACTAAAATACTTCACTTCCCGCACAATTGTCAATAATCTAGTCAATAAAAGGAGTGGGGAAGTTATCTTTAAGACATGATTTGTTCAGGTCACTAAAATCCATACATATACAGACAGTTCCTTGCTTTTCATCTATGGGAACATGGTTGGAAACCCATTTAGTTAAGGGGTCCGGTTAGATGAAGCCAACATTGAGTAACTTCTCCATCTTTGCCTTAATAGCAAGAGCCTTCCTAGGATTTATAACTCTAAGACGTTGCTGAACAAGTTTAGCATTTGGATAATTTTTAATTTCATGCTTGACAATGTTGGGTTCGATCCCTAGCTTCTCTTCATATGACCAAGCAAATACATCTCAGAATTATTTGAAGAGATTGGTATAGATCTGAATTTCCTCATGCGAACAATCTGCACCGATATATATGTCCTCAATTTTACCATGGGTTCGAGAAATTTTGATTGTGAGGGTAGGAGAAATGTTCGACATGTTTCCTTCAGCATAAATACCATGCATATCTAACGAAACCACAATGTGACCGACCATCTCACTCAGGGTGGACCTAAACTCATCATGTTCAATCCTAACAAGATCTGGGGAAAATAAGATCGATGATTCATATCGTCCAAAGCCTATCAAGAACAGACATGGCCTCTAAGATGGCTTCATCTGAGGGTAAAGTATCGTCAAGGAATTCATGTGAACAAGATCGTTGGATGGCCCATGTGGGATCTAATATGGGATCCACTTCATCCATCCACAAGGAGGAAGGATCTGGGTCAACAGTAGCTTCTAGAATATCCTAATACACAAATTATATTGTGGATAATGACATCTCCATCCCGATGTGTGAATGGCCTTCGTACAACATAGTCGGGGAAGGTAGGGTCCAAGGGTCATTGAAATATGAAGTACGAAAAGGAATGGACCTCATCGACGATGAAGAATATGAAATCGATGCCGTGAAATCAAAAGTACCCATCAAGGAGGAATACATCCCGACACCAACATTCTCAGTTGCCTGCTGAGAATTATCAATAATGGGGACTGAAGGTCCCACTGATGCATTAGGACCAGGATGCGCAAAGCAAAATTGGTCGATCATCACAATATTTCCTTTGTGAGGAAAAAATAGAATGAAGAAAATAGACGACACTACGGCTGTCATAAGCATAAGTACAATTACACACTAGTAGTACATTTTGGTCGAGAGGTGCATCAACCACCTTGACCTCAACCTCCACAATATTTCTGCCTAACTGGACTGGAAAATTGGGAAGAGTACCTTAGGGTCTAAAATAACTCCCATTGAAAGCAGTCAACATGGTCATGGATTGAGACACAGGCGGAGAACCAATGGCTTTCCAACAAGCTAGAGACATCACAGATTTCAAAGCACCTTCATTAATTACAATATGCTTGATGGTAACTTTCGTGTAATCCACACGGATTTGAAAGGCCACGTGGTAAGGTAAGTGAGGCTTAACATATGTGACATCAAACTTGATAACCTTTGAGCTACACATGCCTAGAGCTCCTAATGCAGATAACAAGGTGTTCCTTTGTGAAGGACACATCTGGAGCACCTCCAAAGTTGACATTGTGCATGAGGTTTGGCCCAAATCCTCAACAATCGAGTAATTTTGGGTAGCTTTGGAATTAGGATTGTGGTTAGAGCACTTAAGTAATCCTTTCAAAATATAAGGCTGAGGTTCCGACTTATCAATCTGCAAAGATGTTCCCAAGGGAGTAGGAGGCTCTAAACCTAAAACATTTGTGAAGAACCAGAATTGTGAGATTGAGTGGCTACATCAATCTGAGACTTAACCATATTGATGCATAGATGGCCACCATCATGTGTCGAAGGGTTTTGACTCTTGTTCAATGCATATCTGGTGTTAGAGGTCCCCAAGGCCATATTTTGGTTATGTGGAAATGGGTTATTCAACACAACAGGTTGTTGCGCTAAGAGCCCCAAGGATTCCTTGATTTTTGGGCACAAGTGGGTAAGGTGATCATCTTTACAAAGTTTACAAGGAAACTTCACCTTCCTCTTTTATTTCTTTCCCTCACCAACATTGTTATTCGATTTATCATTATTATTGTCATCCTTGTATTTTTTATTATTATTCTTTCGACCCTTAAAATTATTACCAAGTCCTTTCATCTTGTTCACTCCTAGTTGTTGGTTGTTGTTTGGTTTTGACGATGATTATACAGAATGCACATCCATCGACGAGGTGGTGGAGGACGAAGCCTTAACGTTTCCTGCTATAAACTAGTTAAGAGACAAATATTTCATCTAGTTCATCACCTGTTTTGTAGTCTTATCATTTGTGGAGCCTACGATTCCATTGGCATGAGGCCCAGGCCTTTGTCTAGGATTGTAATTTGATCACGGTGCATCAAGGATAACTCTGTAAATCATCCCATATTGAGCGTATATAAGGTCCAACTGTTAGCCTTTGAAGATGGATTCTTCCTAAATTGTCACTCCAGATGTAGAAACATCCTTCAAAATGTAAGGCAACAAATACTTGAGGAACCATTCCATAAGGAAATATGAAGGAATGTATACTTTAATCGGCCTCTTTTATCTACGCCACTCTTGAATATGATCAGAAATATGGGTGGATTTATATTGCCGAAGAGTCGACAAGATTTCTAGGTCGACATCATAACGAACCATTAATTGGAAGTGTTTGAGAAAAACTAAGACATGACTGAAATTTTCATAGGTCCCCCCAGGTAACTTGATGTACCACTTCGTAGTGAACCTAATGAGAGTGCATTGAAATAACCTCAAACGAATAGAATCATCATCAAGGGAGTTATATGAGCACCATAGATGAAAGGTAGTCACATGATCACCCAGGTCTTCACCATTCTTTCCTTCAAACTTTGGAATGTTAGAAGGAAGCTTGTTGGTAATGGGGGGCCATGACAGATCATTACGCATAGGGTCATTCATCAATTTTGACAAATCTGGCAGATTCAACGTGGCCAAAAAAGGGAGTCGAGGTTGCGGTGTCTGAGCCCATGCTCCTAGGAAAAATTGGGTTTGAGATATTGCATGCCAATTAGGGTTCTGGTATACACCATGGCCCTGAAGTACGGTAGGATAATATCCTCCTCACAACTGATTCATGAAAGGTTGTAAGGGCACCATACCCGTAGAAGTTGCTTGTGAAGAGAAAGCGACATGATAAGGGTTATATATGTTTCCCCCAGATGAAGGAACTTTGTGCTGAGGGTTTCCCATACCATAAAAATGACTCCCTATGGATGGAACACCAGAGGACAGAGGAGGGTTCACCATATTAAAATATTTTGTATGAATCGACGTGGAGGAAGAGGGAATGACAGAAGGAATATAGGAAGTAAATTGACTGCCCATTTGAGCACTCCATCCTAGAGCATTAAATCTAGGATTAGGACCAAAGGAAGGAGGATTCCAACCTCCAACCATAGGAGTCACTTGAGGGATATGAATCCCACCAAATGTGAAAGGAACATAAGGAGGCATTGTGCCCCCAGACCCAAAACTAGGATTCATATTAGTCGTCGAAACGGAGGATGAGAAGTGTGACATCATGTCAGGAATACAAAAAGAGAAATGATTAGAGGCCGAAGGTATTAACTGAGTAAAATGATTCGATATATCGTATGGGAATACAAAAGGATTTATTCCCATGGGCTGAGAAAATATCATGGGTTGGGTAGCATTAGATGAGGGATTTTTCGGCATCCAAACCACTGATGTCAAGAGAGTCGAAGGGACCCCACTAATCACAGAGGTTATGGGAGTCGAAGGGCTTCCCTAGATGTTCATATCTGACTCAGTACTCATGGTAGGATGATCATGATACTGGAAGGTGGAGATATATGAATGAATCTTATTAACTCTATGCCTTTTAGAAGGTGGATTTGGTAAATGATCAATATGTGGTGGAAACTTCAAAATATGAAGAGATCGGCAAGGAGGTGTTACGATTAAAATCACTCTATGGCAAGGAGGTGTTACGAGGAAAATAACTCTATGGCAAGGGGTAAACCACAGCAGACGGAAATGACTACAGAAATCAACCCTAATATCTAGTATGATATATAAACAAATATGCTAACAAGACAATATAAAGAGCCTACCTTGTCTAGACGTTCGATGAAGTCCACCGTTGAGCACTCGACTCAAAGAAATATACCTACAACTTGTCCTCAACAACCAAGATAAACAAGCATATGGTGATAATATATAAATTTATCACATTTAATAGCATAATCCATCAATATTCATAACAAATATTCCCATGGAATAACAATTCAAATACTTGCAAGACATTAATTGGACGAGAAAATAGTATTTCTATTAAAATGTAATCAACAAAAGTATATGAATGCCAAACTTCTGTGTCAGCATGTTCAAAACCAAGAAACTAAGTCCCTTCCATTTGGGTCTCCACCACTTCAATCCTCCACCAAAGTCAATCTCATATAAGAGAGACAATGTTGTTCTCCATCAAGTAGGGAAGAGCTTGGGGGTTGAACAATGTGTTTAGACTTAAAAGGACAAAGGGATGCAGACTCAATATGAAGTGAGTAATTTCTCCAGAGTAACTTTTCTCTCAAAGTTGAATTTTTCTCCCCTTTTCCACAGCTTGGATATGGCCCATTTATAGCCTTCCAATGGAACTAAAGGGACGAGTCAGAACATTTCCAATACGTGGAAGGTCAAGGATCATGGATTTCATGACGTGACATGGAAACCTGACACCATTTTTTTAATTTTGGGCACAAAACTTGATGTACGCGGGCTATAATGGTGCAACCTACGTATATGCATGTTGTATAATTGTTAGGGCACGTATATGTGGAAAAATATTATTTTTATCTCTGGGAAATGCAACGAGGGACTTCAAGTCTGCATAGGGAAATGGAAAATGCCTTCTGAGAAAATTTGCATAGGGTGAGGCAAATATTTCTATAACAGGAGGCTGGTCTTGCTCCATGGTGACTCAAAGCTCGAGATACAATACAAAATCCTAAGGCCGACTAATAATCAGAGAGAACACTCCTAAATAAAGCAAAAGGTCAATGCACACAAGTAGGATATGATCGATGAAAGAGACATCCCAAACTAAAGTCGGTATGCCTCGCCCAAGAGGGGCATGAGACTCTGCAACAATAGAATGGAGGTGTCAAAATTAGTTATAAGGACCCTCGTAGGCTTCACATCACAGTCAGTGAGATCCCTTCGGAGAGGAAATCCTCCATAAAGGTTGTGTGTTGTTTGATCCCTATCTGACTCAGGGTACCTGCAAAATAACCCCTGCAAGCAACATATGTGGCTACCTGTTTCAAGCAACTAAAGTCACCACGATATAACCAATGCTTAGGAGAGCAGTTACAAGTCCGGTCCACCATATGGGTAGGGTAGAAAATCCAAAAATGTTGAAAGCACCACCTATCAAGGAGGTAAAGGCACTAGAAAGACCCCCAAATACGAATAGAACCACATAAATAGCTCTGACGCTAAGAAGATGTTAGAGGTATATCTTTGAAACCAACTTCATGTGACCTCGTGATTAACTCTGGTGTGAGTAGAGCCTCCTAAGGACACCAATTATATAACGGGTTTCACTACTCCATGGTTAGACACATACGTTGAGTTTTATAGCCTTGGAGAATTTTACTCACAAAATCATATTCCAAGGGCCTAGGTTCTATACTTGTTTGTGTACCCTGGAAAGTAAAATCGTTTCTAATCAATTTTAATTATTCAACGTTAATTTTAATGGCTTCTTCTTACTCAAGAGGTGTGATCGTGAAACTGATGGTATTACGACTCAACATATATAAAAATAAGCAAATGTAAAAACATTGTTAAGTACTAGTCTTGATTTTCAATGAGATGGTATGCTTCTAAATGATCTTTCTAAGATGAAATCTCTACAATTTCAATGAAGTGCAATCTTTCCTAATAAAATATGCCAAAACTAATACTAAGTAGCCAAAATTGCAAATGCCACAAGTAAAATGAAAGAAAGATTTTTTTTTTTTTGTATTTTCGATAGAATGAAAAGAAAATGCAAGGACTAAATAAAAAACACACAGGTAGACCCTACTACAAGCAAAAGGAGACAAGCCAAACATGATACTAAGAAGTAACTACCCAGACCAGTGTACAAGGACAACAAAACAAGAAGAATGACAAGAAAGGAGTTCTCCCAAAGAAATATACCAATAAAACGACTTCCTATCACTCTATGGGCACTTAGCAGACAGAAAAGGGACCCAAGAAGTCTCAGCAACCAGCAAAACTCACCCAACAAACACCAAAATCAGCCAAAAAGACTAAAGAGATAGTGTATGCGACTGTTCAGAGAAAAAATCGCATATGTATGCACCCTAAAGGAGGACAACTCGCGTATGTATGTACCCTATCAAGGGAAATCCTTCATATGTCAAGGAAGACACTTCCTGGAAAAGGGTTAAGCCAAGAAAATCAGATATAAGGAAAAATATAGGTTGTCAAGCAATAGAGAGCAAATAAATGAGAAAAAACACCAAATACCCCAAAAAGGAGATCTCCCCAGTGGAGTCGGCAATTCTGTTACAAGAAAAATCTCTCTATGGCCAGGGTCAAACCACAACATATAGAATGAAACCCATAAATCAAATCTAATATCAAGTATGCTATATAAATGAAATGCTAACAAGAGAAGGCTAGAATCCTACCTCGTCCGGACGCCCAAAGAAGACCATTGTTGAGCACACAACCCAAGGCTTTATACTTGCAATTTGTCTTCAACAATCAAGATACACAAGCATGTGGTAATGATATATAATGTTAGCATATAAATTAGCATAATCCATCAACATACATAACAAATACATTGATGCAAAGCAATACAAATATTTGCAAGATATCAATTGGATGAGAAAAGAGTATTTATATTAATGTAATCAAGATAAGTACATAGGTGACAAACTTTTGTAACGACACATATCGGAACCGAGAAAATAAGTCCCTCCAGTCGGGCCTCCACCACTTCAATCCTCCACAAAGGAAAGCTCACATGTAGGAGTAAATAAATTTCTCCATCAAAATATAGGAAGATCTTGGGGGTGAACACAAGAAGTTCATACTTTCAAGGACAAAGGGATGCAGACTCAATTGAGGTGAAATTTCTCTAGAGTATCTTTTCTCTCAATATGATGATGATTTATGTATCTTCAAGGCTTGGATATGTCTCAATTTATAGCCTCCAAATGGAATTGAAGGGTCAAGTCAGAGTGTTTCCAGTATATGGAAGGTCAAGGATCATGGATCTTGTGACATGGCATGGAAACCCGACGCATTTTTTTATTTTGAGCACCAAACCTGATGTACGCTGGATGTAATGGAGTAGCTCACTATGTACGTGAATTTTCTAACTGGTAGGTCTCATACATTGAAAAAAGTGTGTAATTTTAGCTCTCGAGTGATAAAAAAAAATGGAAAATGAAGTTTGTAGAGGGAAATGGAAGGCCATCAAAGCAATATGCATGGAGTGTGGAAAAATATTCTGTAATAGAACAAAACTTGAATCTCACATCAATAGAAGGGGAATAATTTGAGGATGCAGCTAAATATAGACAACTTGTGGGGAGTCTTATCTACCTTACTACTACTAGACCATGCATTTCAGTTGCAATTGGGATCCTCTCTAGATTCATGCAAAAACATTGTGAAGGACATTGGTGTGATGCAAAGAGAGTTATAAGGTACTTGAAGGGAACTCAAGACTTTAGGCTCAAATACTCTAAGGTGGAGGGATTCAAACTAGTTGGACATACAGATTCATACTTTGATGGGGATAAGGAGAATGGAGTGTCTACTTCAGGATAACTCATGGGTCTTGGATCAACACCTATCTCTTGGAGATCATGCAAATATTCCATTTGAACAAATTCCACTATATAGGTAGAGTATGTGATTGTTGCAAAGGAAAAAAAATGAGGTTGTGTGGCTCAGGAAGATACTAGATCATTTGCAGGAGAAACAAGTGAATGTTACTCCACTTTTGATTGACAACAATTTTGGAATCAAGTTGGCCAAGAATCCTAGATTCCATGATTGAACCAAGCACATCAACATGAAGTACCATTTGATTCAACATCATGTAGAGGCCAAGACCATTCAATGGAAACATTGTTCCACAAGTGAGAAAATTGAAAACATCTTCACCAAAGCACTTGGAAGAGAAAAGTTTGAAAAGTTCAAAAAGATGCTTGGACTTACAAACACCCCTTTAGATTAAAGGGGGGAATGTTAGATACCTAATCCTTTGGATTATGGTACATTATAAATATTATTTTAGGAGAAATATGAAGAGTCGTAGGTGAATAAGAAGAGTCATTCGGACCTCTTGGAAAATGAAACCAAAGGTCACATCTCATTGTATTAATGTATGGAAAACTATAATGAAATACAATTAATTAGTGGAGTTATTCAAACCTGGAGTGTCAACACTTGATGCAATATGGGGTCAAGTAAAATAAACTTTGGAGAGAGAAGACACAATGACAAAGATGACAAAATATGTATGATATTAGATAAATGGTGGAAATCTTAGAAGTCGCAGAGAATACTCCTCATAACAAGATGTCTATAGAATATAAGATATTTCAGAGGTATTTGATAAAGATAATGAACGAGAGATTAGATGTTTTAGTAGAGGTTAAACAAAGGAAAAACCTTTTGAATATGGATTGTGAATATCAAGGAGTAATAGAGGATATATATAAAAATACGACATGTCATATTTCTTTAGAAATTGAGGAAGATTTTCTAGGAAATCCTCAACAAGTTGAGGAGGTAGAAGAATATAGAGAGAACCCTAAAGAAAAGAACATGGGTATTGAAGAAGAAGTGAATCTTGCGGAGTATGAGAAATCCCTTGAAGAGATAAAGGAAGGGGAAGATCCTATGGAGGAATATTTTCCTAAAAAAGAATATGATGATGAAATTGTGCAAATGATCCCATGTAAATTTATTAAAGAAGAAATGTTGAAGTCGAAGGTTCCTTGGGGAACCCATGATTGTTGTGAAACTATTGATAGTGTTATGTGTGTAGGTTTAAAGAAAATAATTGGTGAATATGGCCCTAGAGGTCTTGAAGTTTCTAGTACACAAAGTAGAAATGATATTGGAAGAATTAAGATCATAAATCTAGTGAAAAAAGACATTGATGTTGGTACTACAGAAAATAACCTTAAAATTTATGATGGTAAGAAAGAAAAAGAGGTTTTCCAGGAGTGTCCAAACAATGTGATTGATCAAGAAAATGTTGAATATGGAGAAGAAATGGGAAAAGCACCATTTTCAACAATGGAATGAAGAAAATATGATAGGTATGGGAATTGTTGATTGTCAAAATTTCAACCCTAGGAAAATTGCTTCCTTATGATCTCAAGCAAAAAGTACTTGCTAAATTTTGAATAGAAAATTCAGACCACAGAATAATTACACACTGGATGGAAATTATCTGGAAATTAAATAGCAGAAGCAAAAAGAAAATTATTCCCTTCAAAGATCATATTTTTATTAAAATTACTCAAAGCTTACAAGGGCTCATGAACTGGGAAAATATCCCATTGAGAAAAAAATTACAAAACTATAGAAAAACCTGGTTTTTTTGGTGCACCGTACAACTTGTAAGGCCCTGAAACTCGGACATGTACAGCTGGGTGAAAACCTTCCTGCACCTTGTCTTTTGAAACAACTTGATCTTCTTCTACTGCAAATTATTTTCTCTTTCCTCCTTTGAACTTGCACATTGAGTGAAAATCCTTTATCACTCTCTCTATGTATCACTTGTGTTTCTCTAACACTCTTTTCTGTGTCTTCTCCTTTCACTTTGTCTTTCTTTTATAACTTTGAGTTGAAGACCAAGTCTCCATAACCCTAATCTCTCAATGAGATCGATGGTTGATATTAAATCCCAATCGATAGTGGAGATTATATCTAAATCACTATGGTACAAATACTTTACATTTTATTAGACATTAATCAACTCAATATAAATGTCTATTCACTTTAATTAAAACAACTTACAAAGATAAGAAAGGTCCTTTTTGGATGACTTCCACATGTCTGACACTAGACTTGTGTGGAAGTTCTTATCTGATGCTACAACCATCAACATTGATCAGAGTATGTTAGAATATAGAATATGGTGTGCTCGTTTTACCATTGACGATACCCTCGTCACCCAACCACAGGCCGAAGCCTCCCTCCGAGCACCTTACCTTGACTGAGAATTCCTCCGGAAGGAAACCCTAGGCTAGATAGCCAAACAAGGAGCAGCGCATCAATCCCCAAGGATAGCGCATCACAAAAGCTGATCAGATAGTCCCAAACACTAGCCAAGAGATATCTAAGCTAATACTGAAACTAGTTGTTGTTGCAGTTGCACCTGCAACCCTCCTCCAAACCTGTGCACCAACTACAACTGCAGTGCGCACCAACTGGGAAACTGTTGTGCAGAACTTGCTCTGTTTGCAACTTATGAGTTGTGACAAATGAGAACTGGTGCCCTGTATTTATAGTAATCCTGCCAGTTTACTGGGGCCGACTTCTCTTTCTGGGTATGTGTCTATTCAGTATATTATTATTATTTCTAGCCGACTTCTTCTCTTGGAGGCTAATAGCCTAATATAAATTATATTCTTGAGTCGACAAGGCTTCTAGGGTTATTAGCCAATTCATTAGGGTTTCTCTTGCTTCCCGGAGTCTTCTATTCTCGTCAGGTTCACATGTAGAGTTAAATACCTCCCGCAACTACCATAATATTAACACTCCCTCCTAGCTAAAGAGGTATTTACAGGTAATGGACTTGAGCACAAAACATACCATTTACCCGGTAGCATCAATATAGTCATCTAGACTACTTCATGACTAGATCATGAGCATCACCATCACTATCAG
>ML776775.1:446072-464266 GCA_009831015.1 Picea engelmannii
TTTTAGGCTGACTGAAGGGGTGTGGGCCCATAACCTATTAGAATATAGAAGATGGTGTGCTCGTTTTACCATTGACAATACCCTCGTCACCCAACCACAGGCCGAAGCCTCCCTCCGAGCACCTTAACCTTGACTGAGAATTCCTCTGGAAGAAAACCCTAGGCTAGATAGCCAAACAAGGAGCAACGCATCAATCCCCAAGGATAACGCATCACAAAAGTTGATCAAATAGTCCCAAACCCTAGCCAAGAGATATCCAAGCCAATACTGAAACTAGATGTTGTTGCAGCTGCACCTGGAACCCTCCTCCAAACCTGCGCACCAACTGCAACTACAGTGCGCACCAACTGGGAAACTGCTGCGCAGAACTGGCTCTGTCTGCAACTGCTGAGATGTGACAAATGAGAACTGGCACCCTATATTTATAGTAATCTTGTCAGTTTTCTGGGGCTGACTTCTCTTTCTGGGTATCTGTCTGTTCAGTATATTATTATTATTTCTGGCCGACTTCTTCTCTTGGAGGCTAATAGCCTAATATAAATTATATTCTTGAGCCGACAAGGATTCTAGGGTTATTAGCCAATTCATTAGGGTTTCTCCTGCCTCCCGGAGTCTTCTATTCTCGTCAAGTTCACATGTAGAGGTAAATACTTCCCGCAGCTACCATAATATTAACAGAGTAAAATTATTAAAAATGATTGGATAGGGCATAATATCCTCAAAGAAGAATAAGTTGTGATTATTGATGATAAAGGACATGAATATCATGAATGTAAGTTCATAAACATTGTTCAATAATAGATGTATATGGTAGAAAATTAGGATATTGTGAATGAAAACCATGATTTGGTGTAGTAGAAACATGAAGGTAGAAAATAAGATATTGAAGAAAAGTTCCATTCAAGGAATGAGGTAAATAACTAATCCCTAGAATGGATATGCAATCCAGACAAGTTCAAAATTCAAGACCATGTCAAGGATGATAAAATAATTGTTGATGGAGGTATGTTACAATGTGCACAATCCAATTTGATGATAGTGGATAGTAAAATGAGGAAGGATGTGGTTGGTAAAGAACAATTAATTGATAGAGTGTAATAAGGACAACAAATAAACACTTGATCGAAATAGTTGTTGAAACATCATATGGTTTATACATGAAATATGATTGCATTGGGAAATATTATTTTCCATGAATTAAAGGCCTAAAAGAATGGGTTAGAAAGACAAATAGATGGAAGGTTCTTGAAAGAATAGGGAATATGCAAGTATTGATAAGAAAACATGGCGATATTGAGAAAGGACTTGTGATAGATATTTGAATTTTTTTGTTTAGGAAATAATTGTTGAAGAGACATAAACAAGAGAACCAAAAAGTGGTAGAAGCAATAGAAGATTGCATTGAAGACATGGCGGAAACACATTAATTTCTTTAACAAGTTTTTTGTCATATTTTCATGTATAGAGTAAATGTGTGATGTTACACAAAATAAGGAAAGATTCCAATGAGGTCCATGGACTAGGAGAACCTAAATTGGAAAGAACCATCTATGTTCCAAAAAAAAAGGTGAGGAGTGAAGAATTTGAATAAAGTTCTTGAATATTGTGCAAGTCTAGAAGGCATGAGAAAGTTGTTTGTAAGAGAACATCAACATGGCAAAGATCAGCATAATGAAGAATTCCATGAACTAAATATCACTTATACCAAATTGACGAATCAATAATCCTTAGAGAATGACAAACTATAGATGGATAGGGAAAGTAACAAATACGAAAGATTGTTTACGTCAATTGATGACATGTTTGAATTTGGTTGTAAATTGAAACTAATAATGGAATTGACTGAAGGATTTATACTAAATAATAACCAAGTTTAATTGCTTGAAGTTGCATATATTGAAGAACATTATTCTAAATTTTTCATAGAATATGAATTTATGAAAGAAATTGTGAATAAAGAAAAATCTCGCGAGATCATTATTGCTTTGAGATTGTCCATTTCCATTGTTACCATCGGAAAATGCAAAATATAATTTGCATTTCCAAAAACATTTTTGCAATGACATTGCACCATGATGCATATTTTGGAATGATGGGTTTATATTTTCTTTTAAATATTTGAAGATAGAATTGCACATGTGTAGATATTTACCTTTGTATCCCTTGTATACATGTCTCACTTTTCCCAATTCAAAGGTTATATATTTGATGCATTATGAGCCCCTTGTAATATTCCACTATCATGATCATATTTATAAGGAAGAGCACCCGTCATCCAAGGACTGTTGTGTGGTATATTTTTTTCAGGAGCACTCATAAGGAGTCTCCTAGTTATGGAGGTTGTTGTAACAGATTTTGGAAATTGCTCTACTCGGTGTCTTCATCCCAAATGTGTTTGAGGATCGCATCAAACTTATTTCCAAATTATTTCTAACTTGCATCAGATTGTTGAAGGCCTTGTAGGGCCTTTTGGGAGGAAAGTTTGTGTTCTGGGGTCTCTCAATGGTTGTCGAGACCTTAAGATATTTTGTATGCGCGTTGTTTTTTTGTGTTGAGAATATCAACGTTCCTCAGCAAACAATGTTGCAGAATTGAATAAGCCTCCAAACGTATATGAAATTTTTAAAGTAAGCAGTGCGACTGCAAAGCACAATTGCAAGTTCCAAACCTAAGTAATTTCATTGAAGACAATATTTCAGAAATGGAGATTTTATCAAACAAGCTCCAAGAAATGCAAGGTGACAAATTCGCTAATTATGCACCTGGTATTCCTTCTCATGTAAGAGGTGTGGATTTCGTTTTCATTCTTATACAATATCATGGTCTTTGACTATATATCTTATCTAGCATAGGTTCTTTATATCAAGAACCTTTGTCCTAATGTAAAAGAAACAAACATAGCAACTTTATATATTCGATTCTGAAGTCCTGGAAAGAAGTTACTCTTCCATCTCATGCAACATGGTCGAATGGAGGGACATGTCTTCCAATATTAGTTTATTATTATCCTCATTGCATGGGAGTATTTCACTGGATGACGTGTTGGTTGGATTGTTATTTGTTTATATGGCAAGGTCCTACCCAAATTAATGGAAAGCCATGTGAGCCTCGCAAGGAAGAGAATTATTTATTTTTCTATCAAAGTGCCAAAAAGCCACTTGAATATTTGTTTTCAGCAAATCCAAATTTTGTCCATCCACCTTATCGCTTAAATGAAGTTCAAAGCTGGGTGAGGGGTGGCTTAAAGAGATTTCTCATTTTATCAGGCAACGGTTGAATGGGGCAGCCCTGTGCCAAGCAAGTTCAAACACAGGAATGTAGCAGAGAAAACATAATGGCTTGCATGAAATATGCATCATTGCCAGTAAAGGACATACAGGTATAATCTAATCCTCATGGCTACATGCAAGAGAATCCACTAAGAGGACCCACACAAAGTTTACGCCGAGCTCTATTTCGAAAATTCGGCCGACTTAGAGTTTGGATTGACTACTTCTCTTTTCCCGAAACCCGAAATCAGGGTTCCAGCTCACACACAAACGCAGAGGAATTGAGGGTCCATCTCATGTGTAAAACGTTGATTGGCAAAGTTCCAGAACTCGTTCTGTCTTTGGGATTTTAATCGGCAGAAGAATGAGCTTCTCCTTTTTTACTCTGAAACCCCGAAAGTCGAGACTCTGGTCCAATACACATGAGTCACTAAAGCCAAGCACAAGCGCACAACCGTTTCACTCTACGGATCTCATTGATGAGCTGTGTAACCATTTTAAAGACTTAAATCCTCAGTATACTCACACAGGAGGATTTTGGGCTTTTGAACAAATATAACATACAGTTTTAAAATAAGATTTTCCTTATTAGGTATTCACCAGATTTGCAGGTGTCAGAAAAGAGAGAGGAACTTGCGGAAACAACCCCCAAAGGAGATGTCAAAGGTGTGATCATTTTCTCGATCAATCCTCTCACAGATGTAAAATATATTGGTACTGTTAGCTTGTGGGTAAAGTTCTCGGATATCATTCAACACGAGGAAGCACCAGGTCGTATGCAAGAAAAGCCACGAAGAGCAACCACGTAGAGAAGACATCCACGCATCGGAGGGCAAACTAAATCATACACATAAATTGTCGAAGGAAGATATAGATGAATCTTAAGAATGGTGGGCTTGCACCTGGCATTTTCAATTTACATGAGAATTTGAGGAAAAGGAGGTCAGTTTCGATACCTGCACACAACAACAACACCACACAACACACAAAGTCCATCAACCCAACGTCCTAATACCCATTCAAGTCATGAAGAGGGCGCTGGTGGTGGATTTCATTTCTATAAGATCAACACCTAGCACGCATCATCGTATTGATTGATCGCTCATACAGTAAATATGAGGAAACGGGGACACGACAAATGTTGTTCTTCAAGCCAACACGACCCTACAAAAGAAGCAAATCAAAAGATTGAGGGAATCAAGAAGCCTTTTCATGCTTCCCATATTTAGCCGAATCTCTTTCAGATTGGATTCCAGGCATAACTTGACTCAACTCGATATCCAGCCGTCATATGTAGAGGAGTGTGATTATGCTTACATTACTAAGCATTGCATTGATGGCCAGCTGGAAATTTTAGATCCGAGATTTGTCAACAGAACTTCAACTGAAGATTTGATTTCATTTATTTTGATGTTTGGGATTTGATGTGGTTAACACACATGTCGCTATGTTCTGAAAAAATCACCTCCGATAGCTAGAGACTAGCATTCATTGGCGATCTAATTTGGATTTAAAGTTAAAGGATGAAAGGAACGATATCAACATTCAAAGTGCCCATTGCATCCACCGATTTCGGGATTTTCCAGAGAATATTCAGGCAACATTTAAGCATTGACAGAGGCATTTCAAGGAGCAGAACAACATCAAAGGATTTGTTCCATATTTTCAATAGAACTGATTTCCCATTCGATCATTTGTGTTGCAGAGGTTATGAAATTACGATCTCGCTTCCAAGTGAATTTATTGTTTTCATAGTAAACATTCCCTTTACAATGACCTCCCAACGGTTTGTAAAGCAATGAGACTCGACATTATAGTTCAATCATACAAAGGGATCATCCATACGCCACTTGTCAAAGTTATTAGTAACAGTTTAAAGGAGCTAGCAGAGCATCTGGCAGTTGCAGAATTCCAAGAAGGCAAACTGTTTCCATACTTCTCGAAACAAAAAGAGATTTATTTTAGATTATTTCTTGTAAACACTGAGTTATGTAACGGATTGAGAGGGTGAGATTAGTTAAATAATCGTTGGAGGAGGGTGAAAGGGAAGGGGGGGGGAACCTCTTTTGGAGAGAGATCCTTTTGAAACGCTGAGTTATTTTGAAAACCCAGAATGGAGTAATACAGACGACGTGTTCACTTGATATTGTGAGATTCATCACGTTCGATTCTTTCAGTATGTTCTTTCTGTTGTCATTGTCATATTGTCTATCTCTTCATTTTTTCAACTGAGTTAAAATTTGTTTGGAATTCATTTTATATGTTCCTTACACACAGTTGATATATATGTGTTGTGTTCCTATGGTGACTGGTCAGAATTCACTCCAGATAAGTGCTTTGCATCTAGTTATCAGCCTTCAGTCTTTTTTCCTCTAAAGTTGTAGTGAAAATTCATCCTTGATATATGCTTTCACTATGATGGCATTTTCCTTTTCTTTTTCTGCTACTATATCATGATTATCAATTGTTGAAAGATAGACTTACTTTGCCTCATTTTCCGCAAGTAATACGATCACTGCTATGATCTCTTTTCTTTGGTTTTCACTTGACTCCATCGCCCAATAGGTCTTTTCAAATCTGTGCAACCCCCAACCTTATTAAAAATCTTCTCTGATAAGAAATCTGGCCTTCTTACTGTGATTACTGAATATTCCTGAGTAAAGAGCCCTTGTCCGTTGAGAGAAATCTCTCTGAGTGTATTAGGTCAGAAGTACACTCTAAATCAATTTTTAGGGATTGGCTTGTTGTAACCCAAGTCAAGCTCCGAATAACAAATAATTTTTTCTTTTAAAAAATGTGCTAAGGCTTGGCTCTATTACAGCCTAGAGTCAATTCTTGCGACAACATTTTTTGGCGCCGTTGTCGGGGACGGAGGATGAATTTATATTCCCTGGGATATGACAAAGGTCTGGATCTATATCCTGATGGTGAACACATGATAGACATTCGGTTGGCTGTGATTGTTCACCTGGCGGCTCCTCGGTCCGTAGACTCTACCTGTTTTCATTGGCGACTCCACTAATCTCAAAGTCGAATTCCTCCGCTGCTCAGATCGCTGCAAGAAGCTAAGTGATGAGGTTCAGAGTTTTTTGCAGTTCACTTATTTGATGCAGGCACGTGGTCTACTGTTCTTGGCACTTTACGGGAAAGTACCATCCCTAGATGGAGCCTATGTTGTAATAGATTTTGGAAATTTCTCTACTCAGTGTCTTCATCCCAAATGTGTTTGAGGATCGCATCAAACTTATTTCCAAATTATTTCTAACTTGCATCAGATTGTTGAAGGCCTTGTAGGGCCTTTTGGGAGGAAATTTCGTGTTCTGGGGTCTCTCAATGGTTGTCGAGACCTTAAGAGATTTTGTATGCGTGTTGGTTTTTTGTGTTGAGAATATCAACGTTCCTCAGCAAACGATGTTGCAGAATTGAATAAGCCTCCAAACGTATATGAAATTTTTAAAGTAAGTAGTACAAATGCAAAGCACAATTGCAAGTACCAAACCTAAGTAATTTCATTGAAGACAATATTTCAGAAATGGAGATTTTATCAAACAAGCTCCAAGAAATGCAAGGTGGCAAATTCACTAATTATGCACCTGGTATAACTTCTCATGTAAGAGGTGTGGATTTCGTTTTCATTCTTATACAATATCATGGTCTTTGACTATATATATTATCTAGCATAGGTTCTTTTTATCAAGAACCTTTTTCCTAATGAATTAGAAACAAACATAGCAGCTTTATATATTCGATTCCGAAGTCCTGGAAAGAAGTTACTCTTATGTCTCATGCAGCGTGGTCGAATGGAGGGACATGTCTTCCAATATTAGTTTATTATTATCCTCGTTGCATGGGAGTATTTCACTAGACTACGTTTTGGTCGGATTGTTACTTGTTTATATGGCAAGGTCCTACCCAAATTAATGGAAATCCATGTGAGCCTCGCAAGGAAGAGAATTATTTATTTTTCTATCAAAGTGCCAAAAAGCCACTTGAATATTTGTTTTCAGCAAATCCAAATTTTGTGCAGCCACCTTATCACTTAAATGAAGTTCAAAGCTGGGTGAAGGGTGGCTTAAAGAGATTTCTCATTTTATCAGGCGACGGTTGAATGGGGCAGCCATGTGCCAAACAATTACAAACACAAGAATGTAGCAAAGAAAACATAATGGATTGCATGCAATATGCATCATTGCCAGTAAAGGACATACAGGTACAATCTAATCCCCATGGCCGCATGCAAGAGAATCCACTAAGAGGACCCACACAAAGTTTACGTCGAGCTCTATTTCGTAAATTCAACCGACTTAGAGTTTGGATTGACTACTTCTCTTTTCCCGAAACCCGAAATCAGGGTTCCAGCTCACACACAAACGCAGAGGGATTGAGGGTCCATCTCATGTGTAAAACGTTGATTGGCAAAGTTCCAGAACTCGTTCTGTCTTTGGGATTTTAACCGACAGAAGAATGAGCTTCTCCTCTTTTACTCTGAAACCCTGAAAGTCGAGACTCCGGTCCAATACACATGAGTCACTAAAGCCAAGCGCAAGCGCACAACCGTTTCACTCTACGGATCTCATTGATGAGTTGTGTAACCATTTTAAAGACTTAAATCCTCAGTATACTCACGCAGGAGGATTTTGGGCTTTTGAACAAATATAACATACAGTTTTAAAATAAGACTTTCCTTATCAGGTATTCACCAGATTCGTAGGCGTCAGAAAAGAGAGAGGAACTTGCGGAAGCAGCCCCCAAAGGAGATTTCAAAGGTGTGATCATTTTCTCGATCAATCCTCTCACGGATGTAAAATATATTGGTACTATTAGCTTGCTGGTAAAGTTCTCAGATATCATTCAACACGAGGAAGCACCAGGTCGTATGTAAGAAAAGCCACGAAGAGAAACCACGCAGAGAAGACATCCACGCATCGGAGGGCAAACTAAATCATACGCATCAATTGTCGAAGGAAGCTATAGCTGAATCTTAAGAATGGTGGGCTTGCACTTGGAATTTGCAATTTACATGCGAATTTGAGGAAAAGGAGGTCAGTTTCGATACCTGCACACAACAACAACACCACGCAACACACAAAGTCCATCAACCCAACGTCCCAACGTCCATTCAATTCACGAAGAGGGAGTTGGTGGTGGCTTTCGTTTCTATAAGATCAACACCTAGCACGCATCATCATATTGATTGATCGCTCATACAGTAAATATGAGGAAATGGGGACACGACAAATGTTGTTCTTCAAGCCAACACGACCCTACAAAAGAAGCAAATCAAAAGATTGAGGGAATCAAGAAGCCTTTTCATGCTTCCCATATTTAGCCAAATCTCTTTCAGATCGGATTCCAAGCATAACTCGACTCAACTTCATATCCAACCGTCAGCTGTAGAGGAGTGTGATTATTCTTACATTACTAAGCATTGCATTGATGGCCAGCTGGAAATTTTAGATCCGGGATTTGTCAACAGAACTTCAACTAAAGATTTGATTTCATTGATTTTGATGTTTGGGATTTGATGTGGTTAACACACATGTCACTATGTTCTGAAAAAATCACCTCCGATAGATAGAGACCAACATTCATCGGTGATCTAATCTGGATTTAAAGTTAAAGGATGAAAGGCACGATATCAACATTCAAAGTGCCCATTGCATCCACCGATTTCGGGATTTCCCAGAGAATATTCAGGCAACATTTAAGCATTGACAGAGGCATTTCAAGGAGTAGACCAGCATCAAAGGATTTGTTCCAGATTTTCAGTAGAACTAATTTCCCATTCGATCATTTGTGTTGCAGAGGTTATGAAATTACGATCTCGCTTCCAAGTGAATTTATTGTTTTCACAGTAAACATTCCCTTTATAATGACCTCCCAACGGTTTGTAAAGCAATGAGACTCGGCATTATAGTTCAATCATACAAAGGGATCATCCATACACCACTTGTCAAAGTTATTAGTAACGGTTTAAAGGAGCTGGCAGAGCATCTGGCAGTTGCAGAATTCCAAGAAGGCAAATCGTTTCCATACTTCTCGAAACAAAAAGAGATTTCTTTTAGATTATTTCTTGTAAACATTGAGTTATGTAACAGATTGAGAGGGTGAGATTAGTTAAATAATCGTTGGAGGAGGCTCAAAGNGGGGGGGGGAACCTCTTTTGGAGAGAGCTCCTTTTGAAACGCTGAGTTATTTTGAAAACCCAGAATGGAGTAATACAGACGACATGTTCACATGATATTGTGAGATTCATCACGGTCGATTCTTTCAATATGTTCTTTCTGTTGTCATTGTCATATTGTTTATCTCTTCATTTTTTCAACTGAGTTAAAATTTGTTTGGAATTCATTTTATATGCTCCTTACACATAGTTGATATATATGTATTGTGTTTCTATGGTGACTGGTCAGAATTCACTCCAGATAAGTGCTCTGCATGTAGTGAAAATTCATCCTTGATAGATGCTTTCACTGTGATGGCCTTTTCCTTTTCTTTTTCTGCTACTATATCATGATTATCAATTGCTGAAAGATAGACTTACTTTGCCTCATTTTCTGCAAGTAATACGATCACTGCTATGATCTCTTTTCTTTGGTTTTCACTTGACTCCATCGCCCAATAGGTCTTTTCAAATTTGTGCAACCCCCAACCTTATTAAAAATCTTCTCTGATAAGAAATCTGGCCTTCTTACTGTGATTACTAAATATTCCTGAGTAAAGAGCCCTTGTTTGTTGAGAGAACTCTCTCTGAGTGTATTAGGTCAGAAGTACACTCTAAATCAATTTTCAGGGATTGGCTTGTTGTAACCCAAGTCAAGCTCCGAATAACAAATATTTTTTTCTTTTAAAAAATGTGCTAAGGCTTGGCTCTATTACAGCCTAGAGTCAACTCTTGCGACAACAGAGGTGATGTGGCATAACATTGTTTTTTTTAAGTCAAAGGGTCATCATCAAAAGAGAATTCCACATTAGAGGAATATAAGTTATATTTTGTACTTGTTTTGAGAAAAGAATGCAAGGACATCCTAGATCATAAATAGTTATAACAACCCTTGTCCATTATTGGCACATTTCTCAAGACCTCTTCTATGCAGTATTCAAATCACACATCTCAATAAAAAGAGTGTCCCACTTTCTAAGGAGGAATTTAAGGATTTGAAAGTATTTAATACACAATTTTTTAAGAGAGCTCCACCTAGAATAGATCATACATCAAGTAAAAGGAGAAATGATGGACCACTTGGCTAAAGGAATGACATGTGTCCTCTTGACATGGTTAGAAAGGAGGAGCACTCGACATTTGAAGCTAGTTTACACATTCTCCAAGGTTGCATCACTTCTTAAAACACTTTATTAATATTTTTATTGGTCAAAAGGTTAAATATTAAAAATACCCTTGATATTAGCATGAAACTTGGGACTTGTAGATTGTCTTTCACACATCACACAAGAGGAGAAGGATATCACTCTCTTAGAAATATCTAGAACAACTTTATTATCAAAGAATAACCACTTCTAAAGTGGAGCACTTGGTTTAGATGTTGACATGGTCAAACCCCTAATGCCTTAATGCCTTAGGGTTTCTAGAGGATTCTATTATTATTTTAATCCTAGGGTGTTATGAGAGAAGCTATAAAAGGAGAATGATTTCTCACTTACAATTCATAAAGTGGATAGAAATCCCTCTTAAAAGGCCAAGGAAATTGCAATTTGCAAGTTAAAGGGGGAAAAGACTTGCAAATCATAAATTCAAGTGGATAGATATCCCTCTTAAAAGGCCACTTGGACATTGTAATTTGCAGGTTAAAGGGAAGAAAATATTCGGTGAAGTATGTTGCCTTTTGTTGGGGTATAAATCACATTGATGCCTGGATTGCCATGTCAAATTTTGTTGGTATATCTCTATTTCCATAAGTTAAAGGGAGGAAAAGACCTGCAAATCATAAATTCAAGTGGATAGATATCCCTCTTAAAAGGCCAAGGACATTGTAATTTGCATGTTAATGGTAGAAAAATATTTGGTGAAGTATGCTTCCTTTTGTTGGGGTATAAACCAAATTGATGCTTGGGTTTCCATGTCAAATTGTGTTGGTATATCACTATTCCCATAAGTTAAAGGGAGGAAAAGACTTGCAAATCATAAATTCAAGTGGATAGATATCCCTCTTAAAAGGCCAAGGATATTGTAATTTGCAAGTTAAAGGGAGGAAAATCTTTGGTGAAGTATGTTTCCTTTTGTTGGGGTATAAATCACATTGATGCTTGGGTTTCCATGTCAAATTTTTCTAGTGTATCTCTATTTCCATATTTGTTCATACATGTTTTGGTGGACTATTTTAGGTTAGACAAAGGTTTTTGGAGAGACAGTCATGCCCTCTTTATTCCATGATGTAATCAAGACTGTTAATGAATATTAAGGTTGTTAATAGTTTTTAAGCTCGTGTTGTTAACAATATTGTCCATTCAAACTTCATGAAAGTCCACATTAGATTTTTAATAGTCAACATTTCAAGCATACATTAAGTTAGGACACAAAGAAATCAAAGAGGAATAAATCATATAAAAAAATCGACAACAATGAAAAAAATGAAAAAAACAAACACGATAATAGCTAAAGGAAAAAATCAACCAAACCAAGGAAAACAAACAAAAATTAAACAAATTTATATTATAGTACAAGATATAAAAGAATAAAATAAAATTAAGAAATATTATCTTGATAAGTCTAGTATATTAAAAAAATAAATATATAATAAGTATATATGATGTGAATCAATAATTAAACAAGGCTATGTGATAGCATCTATACCTGCCGAAATAGTTTGGAAATATAGATGCTACTGCATAAGTTAAGTGTTGAAGAAGTTGGAAGGAATGATGACTTTTCAATTATTAAGAAAAAGATCACACATTGTACCAAATGCTTGTGCTTTGAATTTGACAGCTCATGAATGTCAAGCTCCTTCTTTGATGAGTGAGTGTGATTTGCATTTAACCGCCTTCATAAGTTGAATATGGCCTAGGGTGTGACCCCTTTACTAGAATGCCAGAGAAGTTGCACCTTGAGGAGTAGGTATCAACTGACACTGTCCAACGTAGACTAATACCCTAAATTGATACCATGGCACAAGAGGTTTGTGCTACAAGGACACAGGTTTGTAAACAAATGGTGTTTCGAGTTTGACCTTTCATTATTCAAACCTGCAAACACTTGTTCTTGGTCCTTATTAACGTGTTCACATTTAACTACATATAACCTATGACCTTGGCTTCACTGGGCTCCATGTTGACCCAACCACTTCATCCCTTCACGAGTATATGGTCACACAAGCTCTTGGAGTCTTCTTCCTCTCTATGACCAAGGAAACATAGATATAAAATGAGAGAGGAGAAAGAGTAGGTGTTCTTAGCCAAAAACTAGCTAGCTTGAGTTGGGAGCTGCTATGTCATGTTGTAATAGCCAATATATTAATTTTAATTCATAAAAATATAAAAAATAGTATTATGAAATTTATGTTCAAATTTTAAATACCTTAACTTTCAAAAATAAAAATAAAAACAAAATTATATGACAAAATAAAAAATAAAATTAAGTTAATTTTCTAATATATTAATATTTAAATATATTTTTGAATATTTGTAAAATATATTTAAATACACTAATATCTAAATATATTATTAAGTATTTGTAAAATATATTTAAATACACTAATATCTAAATATATCTTTAAATATTTGTAAAATATATTTAAATATAATGTTAAAAAAATCATATCTTTAAATATTTGTAAAATATATTTAAATAAATTAATATATAAATATATTTTTAAATATTTGTAAATATATTTAAATACAATGTTAAAAAAATAATATCTTTAAATATTTGTAGAATATGTTTAAATATACTAATATTTAAATATATTTTTAAATATTTGTAAAATATATTTAAATATAATGTAAAAAAATTAATTCTATAATTCTTATCTATAAAAATAAAACTAATCAAAATTTATGAGGGACCAAAAAGAATTTGATATAAAAGTACTTGGATTCATCTCCATTCAAATTTGATGATCTCCATTCACATTTTGATTCATTAATTAAATATAAAAAATTTAATAAAACAGAGGGTGCACCTTTTTATTTAAACAAACTCTTCTAAATCCAAATCTTAATATTTGAATTTTCAAATTTATTTCATTCCAGCAATGGATGTGGTAGGGACAAACAAAAGAGTTTTTTCAAACCCATTTTGCTTTTATATTGTAAACGAGATTATGGGAACTTTACAGTATATCAGTCTAGAACGCATGAAATAATCTATTCTTCTCCCTTGTAAACGGATCTTAGCTATATGGTAAGAATGTGCACTGATGTTGCGGAGAAGGGAGAAATCTAAAGACAAAACATTGTTACTTCAAAGAGAAATTTATGTTCATGGAATCATGGATAATTTCAACTTGCCACCCTAATCGAATGATTAGAACTACATTGACATAGAGTATAACGTTGCATAGATTCATGTGTCCATTTTCAACATAATTTTCCCTGGCATGCAAGAGAAGGGACGGTCGTTCGACAACACGAAAGCTACCTTTTTAGTCCCTACCGTAGGCATAGAGGGACTCTGGCATTAGTTTGTGCATTGACCAGAAATATTTCGCTATTGTCTATTGTTGGAACAAGGGAAGTGAAAATATCGATTTTTATATAATAAAAAGTATCATGTTTGTCAAGATCTGATTGGACAACGGATTAGAGGTCTTATTGTCGCCTTTGTTATTCCCAATATAAAATATGTTTGCATTTCCAAAGTATTTGGTAGTATATGGTCTTTTTGAATCATAAATTTGGTTATGCATTCGTGGAACGTGGATTAATGCTAGCATTAGTTCGAATGTTTCCCCTTAGCATTTTTTGTTGTGTTGAATACATTCTCCACGATATTGCTATGTCTGATTTATGCTTTATTGTTGCGTGCTTCGAGAGAACAGTCCTGCCATGTTGCATCTTTTCTTAAATGCTTGCACAGGCCTATGCCCTTCGATGGTCCTTACTGTCTTAATTGTTTACCTAAGAGCTCTGCCAGTCTTAAATGTTTATTGTACAGATGCCTTGCAATACAGTTTTTTTCATGGTCGACATCCCTGCTCTTGTGCTCCATCCTTGTTCGTTGTTTCGTTCGATGATTCTGGTTCTTGTTTGATTCAACTTTGCAAAGTTGAGGTCCTGCACTTGCAGTTCGAGCTCTTCGTGGTTGTTTGTTGGTTTGTTGTTATTCAACTTTGCAAGTTGTTGGACCTGTTGTTGCGGTTTGCATTTTTTGGGCGCTGAGGTCTTCTCATCTTTTGTTGACAGGTAAGTTTCCCTGTTCTTGGTGATTTTCAATATTCTGTTCCAGACCATTTTTGTTTGTGCTCTTAGTTTATGTTCCTGGAAACAATGCGTCTTCATATGGCGGATGTCGCGTCCAGATTTTTTCCAAAAATTGCAATGCAAATGCATTTACGAAAAGTGGTTGGGAGCTATCAGAAGATGGAACCATCGAGTGGGGTGTAGAAGCAGTGTATGCTTCTACTCTGTGGGCCAGAAAACTGCGTATGCCTATTTTCTTTCTGCTGAGTTAAGTTATGGTTTTATTTTCTTGCGGTCTTTCTTCTATTTGGTTCAGTTTCCAGTGTCGGTCTATTTTCTTCTCATCTGCTATGGGAACTAGGGGGATTCAAGTTGAGAAGAAGAAGGTTTAAAGATACATACGGGGATTGGTGCGTTATTTTTCTTTTCTTTTTAATTTTGCTAGTTTTTATTTTTTGCCTGTGCTTTTCTTTGTTTTGATAGAAACTGAAAGTAGCTAGCAAACAGCTTCAAAATGACAGTTGAAAAGATGAAAGAGGTAATAGATGTTGAGTCGTATGAAAAAGATACACAGTCCATTGTACATGACAACATTGATGTGGTTTTGCATAGGAATGGCCTTTTTAGATTGGGTGCATTCTCGTATACTGTTGGGGATTACCTTTTCGATACATTCCAGGTTCTATTGCATTTCTGGTATTCGTCGACCGAGATGCGCAATGGATTGATATATTATTTCTTGGACTGTTTTAAAAATGGCGATGTTGAGGCTTTGCAGTCCTATGAATACGAACTGGAATCTGATTTTCTTCGGCAGTTGCATGGAATACATGATGTGGCTACGTATTTTTCAAAGATGTGGTTGTCTGCATCTCCAGTTCTTCCTGCACATCAGAGGGGACTTTGGGGAGAAACATTTTTTATTCGATGGATGTCTAACTGGCTTAATATATCAGTTGGCATTTGGTCATTGACAAGAAAAACAAGATATCTAATATTCAACAAAATTGTATCTGACAATCCATATTGCATCTTGTTCCATGGTGTTGATGCCATCAGTGGCCATTATGAACCACTGTTGTACAAAAAAATTTCCATATGCAATATAGAAGGTCCTCGTATCTACTTGTCTGTTATTTGCAAATATCTTCAATCGCAATGGAAACAGATTTTGGATGGCATAGATTGCTATGGTTTACAGCCGGCAACAAATGTTGTGTTTAGATGTGGAGATAGTCTGTTTAATGCAATTTTTTGTTTGGTAGCAGCCGACTTCGATGTTCATTCGCTGCATCTTTACACTATACAGTCCTTCTGCAATGGGATTATAGGCGGCAGCGAATAGGGTTTTAGGTGCTTTCATTAGCACCTTTGCCCATATCTCATGGAAAATATGTCGGCAGTTGGAAGTTGGCAGGAATACCTTGTGAACATGGCACTTCCATATGAAGAAGGGAATATGGAGGGTTGCAGATTCTATTTGCAATGGTTTTCTATGGTATTCAGGGTGAAGATCTAGGTTTGGTCGGCCTCACCAGCTGGCACTATCCATTCCTGGGTTACCGATTCAAATTACGATCAAATAATTCACATCCTGACGTTGAAAATAGATACAACACATATCTATTATGAACCTTTGCTTGGAGATATCGATAGTTAAGGGTTCAGTGTGCATGCCACCCAAACGACATCGAATCTGCATACGCGTGGAATGCTTTTTAGTCAAAATGAGAGTCCTCTCGGTTGTGATATGGGCAGACAAGGCTTGAACAAAAAAAACATGCATAGAATTCATTTCAGTTGTGATGCAGCCATAGAGGGATTAAACAAAAACGTAGAGTAAGTTATCACAATTTGAAAAAAATTATTCATCAAATTCGTCTGACTTCTGATAAGCAAATAGAGGCCTTGAACAAAAAACGTAAAATAGTTTCTGAGAAACTGGGTGAGAGTGAAATTCATCCCAATTGCCACCAGGTCATCCCTCCCTTGGGCAAGAAACATAGAGTAAGTTATCACAACTTGAAAAAGGTCTTGCACGAGAGAAAAAAATACATTGCTACACTTCCTTTTAGAGAGAAACTCACATATGACAATGTAAAGAAATTTGTTCATGCAGAACAAAACATAAACATGTGCGCTTACATATCCCATAATGGTCATGCAATTGTGGTAGTTCGTGGTGTACATGAAAAACAAGAAACAGTTTCTACCCATACTTCCCTACGGAAAAAAAATGCAAGACAAACCTACATGAAACAAATGAAAGACACTCCTTCCATTGCATGTGCAATTTGTGAACAATTGAATTTTTCAAAAAACAGTAAGTCTTTCACGCCTAATTTGCAAGCAGAATACCTTCGGCTGAAAACCCACGATAAACCATTTTCCAGTGAGAAAGTTTGTCTTCCATGCAAACGATCGCCTGAAAATGGAAAACTGCCATAGTTTGCAACCCCTGACCGAGTAATATGTAATACACCACTAGCAGATGTAAGTGCACTTACAGAACTTGAGGAGAGACTTGTCTCTCTGCAAATTGCATTTTCTCAAATCAGACCTTAGGGCTATAAGCGACCCCAGATGGGCTTAACAGGATCAATTATTAATGTGCCTGTTCAGCTAGATGTTGTGCAAAAAGCATTGCCACAGTTCATTAACAATACAATTACAATCGTTATGGCTCTGAAAAGACGCTTGCAATACAAAAATGTGTATCAGACAGGCAAAGTGCGTGTGCATGTTGTTATGAAAGAATTAAAGGAATTATGTTCCAGGGCCTTGTACAAAGCATAGAACATTTGTATAAATTCCAACTGGAACAGTGTTCTCGCATAAGAACATGGAAACTCTACAGAGACTCTCGAAAATCCTAGTAATATTGATACAAGTGATGAATCGAAGACTGAAACACCTGCTGAAACATTGGTCCATGGATTCACTGATTCACAGTGCATTCGTGACTTGCAAGACAAAATTGTCAAAATCGCACCTGGCGAGGGGTAATGTCCACTTGGAATATTCAAGGACAAATTCGCTGAGGAAATGAACTTTCCAACACTATTCTACGGAGATCCACGTGGCACCGATATTACAGAATGATTCAGTTATTATAAAATAGTCCGATGGAAGCTACTACATTCAAGTTGTTACTTCTCTTGTCACATAACAAATTTGTTTTTCAAAACAATGCGCATAATAATAGAGAAAGTTTTGTCCTATATGTGGGTCCGAATAAGAAAATGCCAGTTACAAGGAAGAAATTTGTTGGCCAAGGATGTGAAGTACAAAGTAAACCTAAAAAAAATTCTGAAATCTGATATTGGATAGATAGATTTCAAGAACATCCGCACCTCTCCTGACTATTTGCAACAAAACAAAACAAAAAAAATTGCAATGATCCGGCAATTGGGGCCACCAACACTTTTCATCACATTTACAAGTGCAGAGCATTGCTGGGATCCATTGGTGGCTACCGTTTCTGACCTGCATAGTAACAGGAAACGTAAAAAAAAACCGATACACTGGAAAATAACGACATTGACTACCTCATAAGAAAAGACCCGG
>ML776775.1:476395-488748 GCA_009831015.1 Picea engelmannii
GGTACAGGTTGATTACAGGTTGGTGCATGGTTGATGCACTTGTTTATGGTACAGGTTGATTACAGGTTGGTGCACGGTTGATGCACTTGTTTAAGGTACATGTTAATTACAAGTTGAGGTACAGGTTGATGCATGGTTGATGCACTTGTTTATGGTACAGGTTGATTACAAGTTGGTGCATGGTTGATGCACTTGTTTATGGTACAGGTTGATGCATGGTTCAGATTTATTGGTACAGGTTTACAATGGTATATCTCACAGTGATAGTGTGACAGTGGTTCCATCATTCCACTTCTACTTCAGGGTGGCAGGACGGGGAAAAGACAGGTGGTTGTAGCCACCTTCCGGTAGTAGATGGAGAACATAGGGGGTCGTATCCTCCTTCTGGTTGTAGCCAGAGAATTGGGGAGTTGGAGCTTCCCTCAGGTTGTAGCCTGAGAAACCAGGGGGTTGAAGCCTCCTTCCAGTTGCAGCTGGAAAACAAAGGAAGTTGGTGCTTCCAATGAATGTAATTCTTCAAGACATATAAGAAAAGCATTCCGTGGTTTTATCCTGATTTGGGTTTCCACGTAAAACACTGATGTACTTTGTATGTGTATGATTGTTCATTTGTTCATTGCTTATTTACTCTGTAGTTATTGGATGATAATGCTTCATTGATATAACACTTGGATTATATGGTTAAAAGGGATTAAATTGATCTATTACTGATTCACCCCCCCTCTCAGTAATCCAACACATACTACAATGCACCAGACATATGAAACATTCATTGCAATTCTGAATAGAATGGGCACAAATAGCCAAACATATGATGACTTGACCTATATCAATTTGAGGTGCTTACGACCTGCACCAACAGATCCAACGTTCCCTTACCTGTTCTACAGAAATAAGGATGTTGCAAAGCATAATAGCCACATGTTGTCGCTCATGCATGGCGATAATATCATCATTAATTCGATTGACTTGGAAGAAGACAACCATGGAAATTTCCCACGTCATGAACATTCAGTCACTTTACATTTGCACCTTGCACTAAAATTAGAAATGCTAGTTGAAATATATGCCTGCAACTATGATTCGCAAGATGGCTTGGTGAATGGTGCAGATGGAATACTGAAAGGCTATACGAAGACAGAAAAAGTAGATGTCCTTTGGATTAAGTTCCATGAACCGCATATAGGTAAGCGACAAGCAAGCAAGTTGTCTTATCTATATAATTCAAACACTGCAAGCGATTGGACTCCTATTTTGTGAATATCATAGCCAATATTGACATCAACAAAGATAGGTCGACTGAAGATTCACAAACAGTTTCTGATTAAACTTGCATGTGCATGTACAGTCCACAGATCACAAGGACTAACACTTGATAATGTTGCATTTCAGCCTGCTGGAATTCAGATACATGGACTTGTATACATAGCATTGTCCTGTGTCAGAAGCATAGACTCCTTATATTTACTAAGTCCTCTGACAAAAGATAACTTCAGAGTGAAACAGAAAGTTGATATTGAGATGGAACGACTGAGGACCACCACAAAATGACAACTGCATTATGATTACCAATCCATACAAACAAATTCATATGTATCAATACTCTCGCTTAACACACGCATCTTAAATGCACACATGAATGATATACTGAATGACTATGATTTAATGCAATCCGATATTCTGTGCTTGCAGGAAACACACATGGCATTATGCATGTAGAACAAGCAATTCCCAAATCACAATTGCATATCAAGTTACATTACACATGGGGTGATGATATTGGTGAAAAAACATGTACCAATTTTGGACCACATACATATCGAAGAAAATAATGTTGAACTGGTGCTTATCAAAAAAATTTCCCATGGAACAGAAGTTGCAATACTAAATTTGTGCGTTGCTCCCCATGCAACATTCTCCAACATAGTAAATGTTATTTCCAATGCATTGGACCATTTCCATGTGAACGGATCCATTGTACTTGTAGGAGACTTCAATATTGACATGCTACAAAATACTGGGAGAACAAAAGAATTGCAAACCTACATGTGCAAATACAGTCTGAACAACACAGCCCATCCGCAAAATGCACTTATTGACCATGTCTGGTCCAATGTGCCCATTTCTCAATACAGTATGTTTGTCTTAGACACATATTGGTCTGATCACGATACAATTGGTATTGCAATTGAATTATGACATATACATCAAACTTATTGCAAACTCATATTTCTATGTTTCAAAGCATATATGTATCCATGATTTCTATACATAGCATTTTGGTGAGCATACAGACGATCTTCTACTCTAATTATAAAATATACATTGTGCAAAAAAAGAAAAAATAAGGTACATCCTCAAAAAAACTATTTGTGACTCTATTCATCTTATTCAAAAAAAAAATTGTATATATGTACATAGTAGTTGCCTTTTTCTTAACATCTGAGCTTATGTTCATATCCCTTTTGTTTTGTACTTTTGTTCATAGAAATAGAAAGGGAAACTAGAAGGCGCAAAGAACTCCTACCCAGAGATGTACAGGAATCAATGCAAAGGTGCATTATTTTTCTGCCTCTGTTCCATAGTAAACAGTATTTTATTTTATTTTTCTTTTTCTTTTTCTTGCGTCGAGAAGCCACTACAATGCACGTCCGCCATCCAGCAGAACTGCAATGTTGAGACAGCTAGCCCGCAAGTCCATTTGTCAATATGTATATCACCATACTATAATTGTTATTTGTAGGACACAAAACATTAGAGGCACAGTGTGCAGCTAGCAAGTGCGCGATCCAAATAAGCGGCTAAGTATGGAATAAGGGATCTGTGCATCATAAGCAATTTGTAGGGCACCGAACAATAGAGACCCGTTTCTAACCCCGCCAACCTGACAACGCATGATTCACAAATTGTACATGCTCTATAAATTCTCAACCACCCGGCAAGTCCGCTTATCAATTTGTATATCGTGGAACTGTATGTTCTATTTGTAAAACAAAGAACAATAGAGGCCTATTTTTTGACCCCTCCCATCCGAGAACCTGCAAGTATGGAATGCGATATCGGTACACGATCTATAAAATCTCATGTCCATACTTTATAAAGGCACATATTTACTTTTGCCTCATTTCTACACACATTGATCTGGTAATCACGGACTTGGTGTTGCACATGAATTATGAAATGTGCAGTGGAAGTCAGATGGATCCCTTTGGTTTTCTTAGGCAATTTTGAACCCGCCAGCCCAAGAACCCAATTTCTATATGGTGGAAATCGGCCCAATGTACAGCCCACAAATATGTATTTCTCGTTTGTGGGAGCCCACCAGCCTTGGAGTAGAATGTTGAGTCGGTCACCTCGCAAATCCGCTTCTCAATTTATTATCATAAGATATTTTTAAGGCACCAAACAATAGAGCGTCGTTTTTTACCCCGCCAGCCCGATAAACCATGATCCAGAAACTATAGATGGTCTATCAAATCTCAGCCAGCTCGCAAGTCCGCTTCTCAATTTATATATCGCAGAACTTGTCTGATACTTGTAGAACACCGAACAATAGAGGCCTTCTTTTGAACCTGCCTGCCTGATAATCGCGATCCCAAACCATGCACTTTTAGACTTGGCCATTCCTTCCTTGCTTGCTCTTCCTCATGGTCGTTACCTTCGCACGTGTGCATGATAAAAAATATTGTTTATATATATGTGTGTGTGTATATATGTCTTCTTTCTAAATATTTAATGCTAACAGGTCATCGTGCAGCTACCATCTAAGTTGTCATTGATGTGCACAAGGCTTGAGAAGTTTTTCCATTAATGCAATTGTTGCAAAGCATTTTCTTCTCCCTTCCCAGTTTTAATTTCAAATGCCATGGAATGTCATTCACACGCCGCCATCTTGCTTCGTTCACGAAACCTCCAATCGCTTCCCAGTCTTAATTTCAAATACCATGCAATGTCATTCGCACGCCGCCAGCTTGGTTCCTTCATGAAACCTCCTATCCTTAAATGTTGTTGGTCATAACCCTCACCTTCGCACTTTTAAGTTTGCAATAGCTATGTTTTACTTCTAACAGGTCACCATACAACATGCATAGATATTGTCATTAATGAGGAGATTTTCCATTCGTGTGCATTGAAGCAATGTTTACGGGGGGTTATATTGTCCCCTCCATTTCTTCATTTCAAACAGCACTTGGAGCCAACCAACCTTCTGATAAACTACTGCCAGCAGTTGTACAACAGTTTTGTAGAGACACATTGAACATCTTCCTCAAGAGCTTCCCGTGCAGAAGAACAGAAAAAGAATTGTAGGGGAGACGAAGCAGCTCGAAATTTACCGTCAAAACATGGATCATGACGTTGATCTGGAAAGCATATTCTGCAACCTTGATCAACCCACACACGCAATTCAGCATGCCTGCTCAATGGACATGGCTGGTACCGACATTTTTGACGAAGATGAAGCCTTCGTATTCCAGAGCGCTATTTTTTAAACCGAATCAAAAAAATTAATCATTGAAAAAAGAGATGTAAAAAATAAGAAAATAAAACATCTTTCAGAAGTTGACCTTGCCAATATGCATTCATCCAAAATCTTTGAACTTCACAAGGAAACCGGATATGCTCTTCATGATTCCGTTGGATTCATTGAAGCCGAAAATGCCAGACTAAAGAACCAGATTAAGGAATTAGAGGAAGCTTTGTTTCCTATGTCATTGTTTGGTAGTTCCTTGGAAATAGCCATGTCGGCAACTACGTGCACCCCTACAACAAATCTAAAAGGGTCCTCCAGCTTCCTCACATCCTGTAGACGATATGTCGAGAAAAATATCAAAAAAATAATAGAACTGATTGCCAAGGCCTGGGAAACATCACAAAATATGGATTCCCTAGGGAGAAGGGCACATAACTTGCTCCTACTTCTGCAGACGGATTTAAAGAATGAAGAAACTTTCTATGTGCACTCGGTCATCCCTTTCACCTTTCATGTCAACAACATGCCATAGATGAGAAGAACAAAGCATGATCTCCCATCCAAAAAAAGGCACACTCAATTAGAAGCATGCTAGAAACAGAAAATGAAGAACCTGAACCTAATTGTGCAATCGTGTGAGCAAGCAATATCAAAGAAAGAAACATTATTCACAAATCTCACCAAAATAGACTTAGCAAGAAAGACAAATGGCTTCCAGGACCCCAGCTTAATCCTCAACTCGCTGGCGTTAACCAAGCAAGCTTTTGATCAACAAGTTGATAATTTGAAGGCTTTGTCTTTAGAAATTTTTTACAAAATTGTTGAATATGATGAAGAAGAGGTGCACAACTAGCTAGTTGGGTATTCGCTACAGAATGGAGACATTCATGAAGGTCTGTGTAAACTTTCAATTGATCTAATCGAATTAGAAAATGAAGTTTTCAACATTCGAATCCGCAATGAGATCAACGTCGCCCCCTTGAGAAGCTAAATTGAAGAGAACTTAAAGTGGATCCTCCACGAAATTCAATAGGCAAATGCATAAATCCTCTATGTATCAATCCAGTTATTGAAGCAGGTTGCCCACAAAAACCAGCAGGGAAAGGAATGATCAACCAAACACAAAATTACTTATGCGTACCATCCATGTAAGTGTATAGTGATAGTCCTTTCTTTATTAATCCAATTATTCCTTTTTTGAGTAGAAATCTATAGACAAAAGTTGATCTTCGCATTTCTACTTTTTAGGTATTACATTCTAGCGTGTCCAACTTCTTTCCACACTCTTATTTCTTGTACATATTTCTGTTATGGTCTGCGAGAGCCCCAATCCCAGTCTATATGACAAACACATTTATATTTCCAGTGATATGTAACAAACTATTATTTTTTTTATATATTCCAAATAAAACTATTCTTTTGTCTCCTTATATATTTATGTCTTCCTGGATTTTTTATCTTCAGCTATGCTGAATCTGAAGTCATTATGTTTATTTTATCTCTATTCTCTTTTTTTCTTTTTCAAAATAAAGTATGACATAAATCACTCACTCAAATTCGACATATCATATTTCACACATATATATGTTTCTTTAAATTTCCAGGAATATGTAACACGTTTCATTTTTTTCCAATTTTCAGCCCCCCAGCTCGACAACCCATGCTCCAAAAACTGCCCAAATATGTAATCTAGGCTCTGTCACAATATATAGAATGAGGGTTCCATACATGATCTATAAAAGCGCATATTTCGTATGTATAAAAGTAAATATCTAATTTTAAAAATTACGTTTTTTCTATGTACAATTTATGCTCTCTAGGAACCTATATTTTGATACATTCCAATTTCTTGTATCCACGATCCCCTGTTTTAAAGAAAACTAATTCGGGAATGCTATTTATTTGGTCCTCCTGTCCACCACCCTGTGTAACAGACATTGGTACTATATTTTTTGTACATTTTCCCACCACTGTGTGTAAAACCTATGTAAAGAAAAGTAATTCTCGACTGTTAAATTTTTGGGACACGAGCCCCTTGAAATTCAAATAGTCCGCAGGTCCCATTATCAATTTGTACATCATGAAACTCTCGGTGCTATTTGAAGGTCATGGAACAACAGAAACCTGCTTTTCAGGTCCCTAGCCCGAGAACCCACCATCCAAAAACTAGCTAAGTATGGAATGAGGGTTTCATCTATGCTCTAATTCGGGAAGGCTAGTTTTCCTCCTGCTTTTATGTGTTCCTAGATTTTTCATTTTCAGAATGGACAATGAAATAAATCACTTACTCAAATTTCAGATATCAGATTTCACTTATATATAGATAGATAGATAGATAGATAGATAGATAGATAGAGATATGTTTCTTTAAATTTTCAGCAATATGTAACACGTTTTATTATGTTTTTATATAAATTTCATAAAATTGTGTTCACTACTTTATTTCTACTCAAATGTAAAGAGACTGTCATTTATTGCATCTTTGCAACATGTCTTGCACAATGTTTGTCACAAAGGCCCTTAAAATTAAAATAGTCTGCAAGCCCGCTTCTGAATTTGTACACTGCATATCTCTGCCTGCTCTTTGTAGGACATGGAATGAAGGTTCCGTCGTTGTTCTATAAAATATTATCCCCATACTTTATGAAAGTACATATTTCATATCTATAAAAGTAAATGTCTTCTTTAAAAAATTACGTATTTGTTATGTATAGTTTATGTTCTGCAAGAACCTATAATTTCATAAATTTCAATTTCTTGTGTCAAGGAGCCCATGTTTTAAAGAAAACTAATTCGGGAATGCTCTTTATTTCGTTCTTCTTCCCACCGCCCTATGTAACAGACACCGGTGCTATAATTTTTTCCCTCTTTTCCACCAGCATATGTAAAACCTATGTAAAGAAAACTAATCCGCGAATGTTGAATTTTTCGGACACGAGCTCCTTAAAATTCAAATACTCCGCAAGTGTGATTCTCAATTTGTATATCGCAGAATTGTTGGTGCTATTTGTAGGGAACAGAAGAACAGAAGCGTGTTTTTTAGGTCCCTAGCCCGAAAACCCGCGAACCAAAAAATGCCTAAGTCCAGAAACCGCGTTTTAAAAAAAAAACTAATTCAGGAATCATATTTGTTTTATACTTTTCTCCACCAGCCTATGTAACAGACGTCAGTAATATTTTTTTTTTTACTCCAACAGCATATGTAAAAATGAAAACTAATTCGGGAATGCTAAACTTGTTCGACACAAGCGCCTTCAATTTCAAATAGTTCACAAGTTTGTTTGTCAATTTGTATATCGCGCAACTCTACAGACTATTTGTAGGCCACAAAACAACAGAAGCCCAATTTTCATCCCCGCCAGACCGAGAACCCGCCATTCAAAAAGTCTAGTCCTCGAAGCAACATGTCAATTTGTATATCGCGGAACTCTTGGTGGTATTTGTAGGCCACGGAACAATAGAAGCCCAATTTTCAGCCTGCAATCCCGACAACCCACAATGAAGCTTTCATGCATGCTCTATATATCTACTTCATCAAATTACATATTTGATTTTTGTAGTCCACGGAACAACAGAAGGCCAATTTTTAGCCCCCTAGCCCGAGAACCCGCGATCCAAAATTTCAAATAGTCCGCAAGACCACTTGTCAATTTGTATATCGCTGAACTCTCAGTGCTATTTATAGGCCACGAAACAACATAAAACCAATTTTCATCCCGACAGCTCGAGAACCCGCAATCCAAAAATTCAAATATTCCGCAAAACCGCTTCTTAATTTGTATTTCGCGGAACTCTCAGTGCTATTTGTAGGCCACGGAACAAAAATAGCCCAATTTTCAGCCCACCACCTCGATAACCCGGAATGAAGCTCTCATGCCTTTGTTTTAAAGAAAACTAATTCGGTGTTGGTAGTCTTTTTATGCTTTTGTCCACGAACCTATGGCAGCACAATTTTCAACCCAACATCCACAATGGTTTATATATCTACTTAATCAAATTACATATTTGGTATCTAGCAGCTCTTCTTTGTAACATATGTACGCCCTTAAATATCAAATAGTCCACAACTCCAACTGTCAAATTGTATATCGCGGAACTCTGGGTGCAATTTGTAGGCCACGGAACAACAAAGCCCGAATTTCAGCATACCAGCCCATTATTACTATTTCTGTGTATTTTTTCCACGACCGTATGCAAATCATATCTAAACAATAGTCCTACCCACGTTTCAGTACTCCTTCACATTTATTCCCTTTCCCGCGGATGGGTTGCTAGTACAGCACACGCGTCGAGCAGAGCAGCCAGGAGCAATACTCCGTGGTGTCGGCGATGTGAGGACCACATGCCATTCACTCCCAACTGCCTAATCAGTTCAAGTTCATCTCGCTCGAGGCATGGAATCATTACTCTCAATGCACCTTGCTCTGCCTTCGCATCCTTTCGATGGACCAACACCCTCGCTGCACCTTTACTCTGTGCGTGCGGCCATTTATGGAACCTCACCAGCTGCCCGCCCTATTTCAATTGCTCCAGCCGGTCCAGATGGCTCATTCTTTCCTGCTTTTTCTTCTCAGAGCTCGTCTTCCTGCCCAGCCTTCCCTGCTCTGCATTTTTCCTACCCTGCTCTGTTCTTGCCACATTTTCGCTCTCCCACTATCTCAGAGATGCCCCGGCTACCAAGGAAGTCCAAAGGCTGAACAACCTACTAGCCAAACCGACCCCGCTTGGTCCTGCGTCCCCCACCTGCTCCCTCCTTATTATCCTCCTCCTCTTCATCCACCTCGTCCTCCTCCCTAGCGCAGTCGACTCAAATTCCCACATCTCTCCCACCCCTTCCTGCATCCCTTGCCAACAAAATGGAGGAGTTGGACTTCTCAGGGGCCTCACTGAACAACAACCCAGGACCTTTAGCCAATTCCGCATCTATTTCACACCCAGGCCCTTTGGCCCCTCCCAACTCTCTGGCCATCCATTCGCTTCAGGACCAGCTTCACGACACCCAATTTCAGATGGATGGTCTGGAAGCCAGTCAAAATTCGCGACGGCAACCCCAATATCGAGCGGGTTCCAACACTGACCCAGAATGCGAGTGGAAAATAGGCCTTGCACTGGTGCAAAGCCTGGTATTTGACCTGCATTAGGACATGGACGACCTACAATTCCGCCTATAGATCCTGGACGACAAAGCCTCTCGACTCCTACAGTTGTTCTCCACATTACAAGGTGCTCATCTCCCCGCACCAGAGGCAGCCCAATCAGCAACAGCCCAAGCAATAACAACCTCGGCACCAGTCTTTCCACTGGAAAATTTGGGCCATGCAGACATAGACTGCGAGGACCAACGACGTCCATCATGCCCGGAGCATGTCCAGAAGAAAGAGAACCTACCATCAGAGACGAAGAACGCTATGCAACTGGACCGCACACCACTCCAGGAGGAATCGCATCCTCTCGGGGACATGACATTTCACGCCTTCTGCATGGCCGCATCACCGCACTACAACCCATACCGGTGATTTGTTTTTGTTTGTTGTTTTTTCATGTGCATTCCCACCTTTCATGCATTTTTTCCATGGTTATTATAATTAGGCTATCTACACTTTCTACAGTTCTAGCACCCACCCTTACAAGCCAAAATTTTGAACTCTTTTTGTATCAGTGACAATCTACACTTAAGTTATGAAGCGGTTTGCCTGGCTGAGATGGTTTTCCCTCGGGGCATCTTAGTATTTACAGCTTGAAACCATGGAAATTCTATGTACTCCTTCATTTTGACAAACTTTTATACAATCTTACTTATAAAAAAAAAATATTGAATGAAATTTAAAAAATAGCTTATACTATTCATTAACTAAGACATGTTATAGCATTATATAAATTACTTTAAATATCCATACAACGTTATAATATTCTATAGATTTGTCTCTGTCATGTATATCACAGAATTGTTCGCTACAAAATGTATATGACCGAAGTCTTTCGTGCAAAATGTATATCACATAACACACTGGACATGAAAAGTGTGAACCCGAAACTCCGCCAACCCGCAACTACGTAATTGTTTAGTACAAAATGTATGAAGTTTTATATCATTATACAAATTAGTATAAATCTTCGTACAATTTTATAATCTTCTATAAATTATTGTCTCATGTATATGACGGAATTGTTGGGTGCAAAAGTCCTATTGTATGCTAATTTTTTGGTCTTTAACGACGTTGATGTTTTAAATGTTCATGTAATTTCCAGAGATATGTAACATACATTATTTATTTTATAATAAGTTTGTATAGTTCGCAAGCCCACTTGTCAATTTGTATAGGGCACAGAACAACAGAGGCCCATTTTTGAAACCGACAGCCCGAGAACCCGCGATTCAAAAACTACCTAAGTATGGAATGACCGCTTCGTCCATGCTCTATAAAACATGTGCAAAGAAAACCAATTCGGCAATGCTATATCTTTTTTGTCCAAGAAAAGACTTAGTTTTAAAGCAAAATAGTTCAACAATGCTAATTTTTTAGTGTTTTTCTCCACGAACCTATAACAGACCTTATTCTTTTCTATTGTATAACTGAAATTATTAATTTCTGATAAATTTCTATAGTCCACCACTCCACCTGTCATTTTGTATATCGCGGAACCGTCGGTCCTATTTGTAGGCCACAGAACATAAAAGGCCAAACTTTGAACCCGCCACCCCGAGAACCCGTGATCCAAAAACTGGCTAAGTATGCAATGAGGGCTCTGTGCATGCTCTATAAAATCTCTTCCCCATACTTTATAAAAGTACAAATTTCGTATGTATAAATCTAAATATATACTTTATACAAGTACATATTTGGTATGTATAAAAGTACATATTTCATATGTATAAAACTATATATTTACTTTACTATGTTCTACATGCAAACCACATCTACTTCAACTTTCTACCCACGTGTCTCTACTACCTCACATTTACTCCCATCCCAACTTGGCAGGGACTCCGTTGTCATGCAACACTTGTTTATTGTTGCATACATCCAATCTCATACCAACATCACCTCACCGAGCGATCCAAAACATTTAGACTGACGAGCACATTAATGAAACATTAAAATTCTTTGCCACTCTCGAGAAGGCCGCAGTCGATCTCGCAAGACCTCAATTCTATCCACGAATAGCCTATCAATTAAATAAATTTAAATATTTAAATAAATAATAAAAGTTGAAATTTAATCTAAAACTATAGAAACAATGCACACATTTTTGGTCAAACATCAGATTAATAGGCAGGCGAACTCATTGCTATATACCATCCTTCGGGCAGGTATAATAACCATAAGATGAGAAAATGAAAATAAAGTATATAAAAAAAAAATTATAAACAAAGTATTAGGAGATATAATAAAGTTTTAAAAATATATATAAATAAAAGTAAAAAATAAAATGAATAACTACCAAATTACTAGAAAAAATATAAAGAAACCATAGCATATATAGCTAAAAGTATAAAAACAAGAAAAAAGATTTCTAAACAAAGGGAGAAAATAGGTTAAAGGTATAAAATATGAAAAAAAAAAAAAAAATTATGTGTTCAAAAAACATTAAGAAAAGTTTTCCAAGATAATCATAGTTTTGTTGAATTAAAAGATTAGGAAAGTTGGTAGTATGACAAAAGTATTTTTTATCATCAGTCTTCTTAGTGTTACAAACCTAACATACTCTTTCATCCAACAATTTTTTTATAAAAGTAAAATATTATAGATATAGATATAGAAATTGAGATATAAAATCAAAAATAAAAAAGAAATTGAAATCATTTATATATATATATATATATATATATATATATATATATATATATATATATATATATATATATATATATATATATATA
>ML776775.1:496042-508893 GCA_009831015.1 Picea engelmannii
AATTTCACTAAAAGCAATAATGAACTTTCTTAAAACAAAGAAACCCAAACTAAAAGTTTTCTTTTAAAGCGAACTATTCAGAAGAAATTTGATCTTTCCCTAAACAATTCTAAAGAAAACACATGCTTTGTAATTGAAAGACATTCAAAGAAAGAGACTAATCCTTCAAAACCAAACAAAGCAAAGATGGCCAAAATCAACTCAAAGAATGTCAAGCAGATTGTAAATAGATCAATATAGGCTCCAAGAGTTCAATCCAGTTGATCAAAGAAAAATTGGGCATCAAAAGATAACAAGACCCAATCCAAAAAAATTACAAACAAGTTCGCAGCCTAGTAGTGAGGTACAGTGCGAAAATTAGGCATTTTCACAGTCTAGACACGGGTAGGGTGCGAGAAGGTCGCACTGGAATGAACAGTAGGGTGCGAAAATCAAGGGTTTTCGTAGGCTGTATACAGGTGAAGTGCAGGAATGTCTGTAATCAAAAGGAATTTGGAAAGAGGACAAAGATTCTATGTGAACTTTCAGATCCAGAGAGTCTGGATGGATCTCCCACAGACTAAGAGACCAGAAAATAAGCAATCAAAGAAAGGGAAAGGGAAACTAGACTAACTAGGAAACAATCTGTTCCCCAATGGAGTCGCCAATTTTGTTAAAGGATAAATCGGTATATGCGGACACTAACAGATCTCCCTAGATCCACCTAGATCTAGAACAAAACAGGATAGGACATGACTCTTTCTCGAAGTTGCAGTCATTGAATCTACTACCGAGAAGGAATGAGTGACATACCTTTATATCACTTCCTTAGGTCTCTGTTGTTCCTACTTCGCTCTGGTGCTCTTGTGAGATCAGGTCCAAGACAACACAAAACAACCAAAGTGAATATAGCAAAGTATATTCAATGTCAACCTATGCATATGATCAAGGAGTTATGCAATAAAATAAGAGTGATTTTATGGGAAAGGGACATGTCGCTGCATTATATTAAATGAAAGTAGAAGATACAACCAGATCACCTTGATGTCGCAAGATTCTTTTCAGTGGTCCTTGGTTCCAACACACACACTTGCTCTACACTTTCATGAAGAAGATCTGGTACAACTTGATAGACAAATAGAGTCTTCAAGCTTCAATCCAAACAGGGTTCTTCACACAATTTTTTCATCAATTCTCCATTCAATCTTGCTTAACCTCTTCCTTGAGAAACCCTTCATTATATAGGAGAAGGAGAGATGGTTAAAGGGATGAGGACGATCCCACTAAATCTGAGAAGTCAGTAGGATGCCAACCATGCGAATGCCAACTCATTTTCTAGAAGATACTCTTCTAGAATCTTCGTAATTTCCTCTTCCTTTCAAGATTCAAAACAGGTTTGCACCCTACCTATAGAGCAGACTGTGAACACCTCGCAGGATAGGTATAGGGTTGCCTGCGAGAATCAAGATTCTCGCACCCTACAACATAGTCAGCCTGCGAACTCATCCTAAAAATATGTTTTGTGGAAGAAGACAACAGTCACTTTTCTCAGGCAAAAATTCCTTATGAGAGCCTGAACACATAACTGTAGAGACATCACCAGAGTGACCAAAATAATGTGTAACACTTTTCCATCCCTATTTCGAGTTCTCATACTAGCTTTCTGAATGATCTTCCTGATTTGTGCTTCTTTATACCCATTCTTTTTTAACACCTAAATGAGGTGTTCTTGAACAAGGTGATGATTTTATGAGATTAAGAGGGCCCTTATGGCAAGAGCATTTATGACACCAAGCTTTTGAGTTGGATGATAATGGGAGTCTATGTGAAAATATTGATTAGTATGGTTTTCTTTTCTAAACACTAGATGAGATAAGGTCCCATCTTTCTTCTTTGTTACCCTCACATTAAGAAATGGGATACTCTCATTCTCCTTTATCTCCACGGTAAATTGGATATGATTTGATTGACCATTCAAATGTTGAACAAATTTATTTAATTCTTCCCTACCATGGGGCCAAATAGCGTTGGTATCATCAACATACCTTCTCCACACCTTCGGTTTAAGGGGATAAGAATCAATCACTTTGGTTTCAAACGATTCCATGAAGATATTGGCCACTATTGGGGAGAGTGGAGAACCCATGGCTACTCCACTATTTTCCTCATACAACTCGCCCATGAAACTAAAAAGTGTAGATCTAAGACAAACTTCTGCTAACTTGGTTGTCTCGAGCTCATTAACCTTATGGCCACCATTATTCCATCAAGAGGGATCTGTGTAAACAATGAGACCAAATTTAAACTAATAATCATATCTTGAGGTTCAAGAGTAGTGTCCTTAATAATGTCCACAAAGGCGTTAGAATCCTTCATAAAGGACTTTGTTTGTCCTATAATACATTTTAAACTATAGCTATTCACTTAGCTAATGCATAGGTTCATGACCCAATTATTATAGCAAGAATTTTCTCACCCCATGTAACTTGCTCAGAAGGACTTTTCCATTTCCCTATGCAGACTTGAAGTCCCCTTTTTCACTTCCCAGAGCTAAAAGTCATATTTTTCCACATATATGGGCCCTATCAATTATACAACATGTGTATATGTAGGTTGCACCACTACAGCCCACGTACATCAAGTTTGGTGCTCAAAATTAAAAATTGTGTCGGGTTTCCATGTTAGGTCATGAGATCCATGATTCTTGACCTTCCATATAATGGAAACATTCTGACTCGGTCGTTCAGTTCCATTTGAAGGCTATAAATGGGTCATATCCAAACCATGGAAGAGGAGAGAATTCAACTTTTGAGAGCAAAGTTACTCTATAGAAATTATTCACTTCATATTGAGTCTGCATCCCTTTGTCCTTTAAAGTCTGAACACATTGTTCATCCCCCAAGCTCTTCCCTCTTTGATGGAGAACCTCATTGTCTCTTATATGAGTTTTCCTTTGGTGGAGGATTGAAGTGGTGGAGGCCTAGCTAGAAGGGACTTAGTTTATCGGTTATGAGACGTATCGACACGAAAGTTTTTCATTCAGACACTTTTGTTGATCATATTTTAATAGAAATTTTCTTTTCTCATCCAATTAATATCTTGCAAATATTTGAATTGTTATTCCATGGGCATATTTGTTATGAATGTTGATGGATTATGCTAGTATATATGATAACAATATATATTATCGTTGTATGCTTGTGTATCTTGGTTGTTGAGGACAAGTTGTAGGTATAAATCTTTGATTCGAGTGCTCAACGGTGGTCTTCATCGAACATCTAGACGAGGTAGGCTATTTATATTGTCTGGTTAGCATTTTTGTTTATATAGAATACTTGGGATTAGAGTTTATTTCTGTAGTCATTCCGTCTGTTGTGGTTTACCCCTTTCCATAGAATGATTTTCCTCGTAACACCAATTGTGTTCACAATTGGTCTTAGAGGGATACCACTCATGTGGATTTTTGGTAATCCATAAATTCTAAGACAATGAAGCAAGTAGGAGTTACACACTTCTTGGTGCAGACATCAAGGTGGGAATCTTTAATGGCTTTCTTTACTCATTCATGACCTTGTTCAAGGGATTATCGAATAAATTTTTGTAGCTACCACTTGAAGAAAGATGTTTCATCATCTTGTTGTGGTAATCTTGCTTATCTAAAATCACCATTGCTCCACCCTTATCAACCTTCAAAATGACAATGGTCTCATTTCTCTAAACATTTTTCAAGGCTTCAAATTCTTCTTTCTTCATAATCCTTTTCAACAATTTTGCTAGTCTTAGAGCTACAACAACATCCTACCTAATCTCTTATTTAACACTATCTAGAAAGGATTTAATATTGTCTTTAACACTACAGATAATATCCTCTATGGGAATGGAACTCAACATAATAGAAAACCCTAAACCCTTTTTAAGTGTGTTCTTCAGGGCATCATCAAAATTTGAGATAGGAATATTGACCATAGTTTCGTGTTCATACACAGCATCCACTTGCTCACGATATGATTCAAAGAACCATTCAAACTTCTTAATCTATTTGTATTTTCTAGCATGACACAATTTGGACATGTTAAGGGTTGCACATGTGTATACCTTGAACCAAATGTTAGGCCTGATTAAATTGAATGATCATAGGTGAAAATCAAGTGCATTCCTTGGTAGAGAAATGACATCTCCCCTAGTTCTCCTATTTTGACCTTGTGACCAGCAAGGCGCTACACCTAATAAAAATGTTGTCATTCCATATGTTGAAGATACAGAGATTGACTAGAGCGAAGATTGGGATCAAGTTTTTGTCTCTACACCACTTCTAGAAAGTAAGATCAACTTTCCTCTTTTCAATTTTTATGCACGACTTTTCAAGAAATCACACATCATCATGGATTTCCCTTCCATGTAGGTTAGAGATAATAGATTTTAATCTTTCGTAGTTAACAATATTACCCATTTAGACTTCAGGAGAATCTACATTAGATTTTTAATAGTCAATGTTTCGAACTTTAAGCTAGGTTCATCATCAGGACACAGAGAAGTCAAAGAGAAATGACGTTGATCACTAACAATAAATACCAATATCCACAATGATGGAAAACACAAACATGATAATAGCTAAAGGAAAGGACGAAGAGACCAAGGTGGAAGAATATAAATATCAAGAGGTACATTGGCCAAAGAAGCATGGTTGGAGTTATGGGATTTCCCCTCCAATACTAATTGCATATATTTTGGGAGGTTAGGGGGCATTTCAATGAAAAGTTACTCATCTTTCTTTTGTTTTTCTTTGGTTGGTTTGATGGTTGGAAATTACTTGTACAAATCTACTGATGTAATCTTTGAAGAAGGGAAGATTTTGCTAAATTAAGAAGATGCTAGGGTTGAGGTGAAATCCCCATGTTATCTTGTAATCATTGTACTTATTGAAAGATATTGTTGCAATATTTTTTTGGTTAGGTTTGTTCACTTTATTTTTAAGGATTTCCCTGGTTAGGAATGAATATTAAGTGTGACATGTTTAGATCCTCTTGATCTTATGGTGAAACTACAATTGAATAATGATGTATTGTTGTTTTTTCATTCTATAAAGAAGGCTTCCTACTTTGTCTACTTCATTTATGGTTTCATATGTGGCTATCCTTTAATTGTTCATGGGTGCACGTTAGTATTTTACTAATTTTTTACTTGCTATGAGAAACATCTTTGGAAGGCCCTCCTTTAATTTTCAGCATATTGAAGTAGATCCATGTGGTTGGTTATAGCATGTTTATAATACCCTAACTATGTCTCCTTCCCATATTGTTTGAACCCTCTTGATTATTGATCTTGACTCCATCATGTAATTGGATAGGCACTAGTCTTGGCAATCCATCATCCCTTAAATTCTAAAGAACATATTATATAATATTTTCTAGGGTTTCTACCCTTGTGTCAGAAAATATCCAATATAAAGTGAGAGGAAGAAGTGTTATGGTAGCAGTGAGCAACCTTCCTAAGTGCCATTGGTTGTTCAAGGACTTGAATATCTTTGAGTGCATGTTTGGGAGGTAACATGTATAATTTAGAAGAGAAGACACAAGGTATTGCATAATGTGAACATAGTAAGCATGAGTGTGGGATTATACCAAAGAGTGAAGATAAAAGTCTTGCAACAAGAAAGATGCAAGAAGAAGTCATTGAAGTTGAAGAAGATGTAATCTCAGAGGGCTTTACCAAGCCCTATAATGTGTTTTTTGAGTCTTTGCGGGTACAAAGAAGATTGTAGCAAATCAAAAGAATGATGCAAATGAGTCATTGAAGATAGTACATGTGGCAGAGAATTCAAGCAAGAGAAGAGTGATGAAGACACTTCGATAGAATTCCATTACAAAAATGAAGAATATATAGTAGAGTCGTTGATATGTGAAGAAACTTTATTGAAGAAAATTTTGGCAAAACGTATAGATGATGTCAAAATTTGTTTTTGTAGTAAAGGGCAAGGAAGAAATTGTCTGGAAGTTTGATGATATGCAAGGAGAAGAATTCTTCAGTGAATTTATGATACAAGGTACATCTAGCGCGGTGAAGGTAGAGTTAACATTTTATGTTCATGTAGTTGCAACGAAAGATTGCAATGGAGAGAACAGATAATGGAGATGAAGTATTTGTAGAGGGAATGATGGCCTTATTGTGTATAGCTATAAGAAAAGAAGATGGGATTTGTGATAAGCAATTGATAAATAAGTGTTTAGAAGCAGTGCATGTAGGTGAAGAAAACAATTGTGTTAAATAAGATGAGTCACAAGATTTTGGAGAAAATCACGAAAATGACATTGCATAAAGTGTGTTGCATGATGAGGAATGATGTTGAGTTTATGAGCAACAGTACAGTGCAAAATTTTGATGACATGCAAGATGAAAGTAAGAATAAGGATCACATTTGTATAAATGATGCAAAATTTGAAGTTCCATTGATTGAGATTTAGAGAGAGGATGGGGAGGCAGTAAGCTCAATTGAGTCAAGGGATTATGAGAAGTTAATTGTTGGTCACTGTAATTGCTTATTTAACTAAACAATCAAGTGCTACATAAATTGTCAACCCAGAGAAGTCTGTTTATTTCAAAGGTAATCACGCACTGTATATGCTCAATCTCAAAAGCAATCTAGAGTTGTAGTAAAAAAAATACATTAATCACACTTTGCCTTGAACAAACTGAAGTTCTACTTTGAATTACAGGAAAGCAACCTACCTATTGCAGAGTTCAAAGTTTAAAGAAATAATTATCCAAAGAATCCTGGATTACATTAAGAAAATAACAACCTAGGAAAGAAATCCTTCAAGATGTTGCAAAAGGAAAGACCAACTATTATGTAAAAGAGAACAGGACCCTATTCCCCAAGAAGGAATCTTCAACACATGTTTCCGATCATCACACTTTCATGAACTCATTGCTAATTGAAATGATTGACACACATTGAAGGCTAACTATCTTTTAACAGAGAACATGACCCTATTCCCCAAGCAGGAATCTTCAACACATGTCCCTGATTATCACGCTTTCATAAATTCACCAAACAGGATTTCTAACTAGAATGATCAACAGTTACCCAAGCATGAATTATAGGAAAATAATGTAACAACCAGTAAAACAGAGTTTCAGCAAGACAGAGTTCAGTAAAGTAGTGTTTTAGCAAAACAGAATTTAATCAAGGCATGAACAAAAATAACACTAACACACTACAAAGCTAATGGGTGAATCTTGTGAAGAAGGTGGGCCCTCCCTTCTCACAAGATTCCCCTGAAACGAGAGGAACTAGAGAGAAATGCTCAGAACAATATTTTATTCATCTGTCAACTGTATCATGTTACAATGTCTGAAGTAAAACACGTCCTTCTCTGTAAATCATTTCTTAGACAAAAGAAGGTCCTTTCTAATAATGATTTCCTCTTATTTAAAGAGGAGAATCCCCTCGATACAATTTTGATCATTAAATTACATGTGTGCATCTGAATCCTATTCTTAGTCATATCAAATCTCTATACTGGAATAGGATATCCTGGTCTCCCGTAACAGAATGCTATTACAATAGTTGAAAAGGTGTTGAGTGAGGTGTTGTTGTTGCGGATGGAGTAACAACTTCTTTATTTATCTCCTTGTTATTGTTGTTGTATGTTGTTTCAGCGTCGCAAATCGCGAGTTGTTTCAGCAACGGGATTTGCGTTCTGACTGTTTCAACAACGTGGTCTCACGCAGCAGCGATGGTTAATTCTGGCTCAAGGTGCGGTTGTTGTGGTCAGTGTAACAGATTTGGAATTGTTGTTTCAACATCATAGACCACGGAGAGTGTAACAACTTCTTCTTGTGTGAGTTGTTGTTTTAGCATCGTAGACCACGAAGAGTGTAACAGCTTCTTCTTGTGTGAATTGATGTTTCATCATCGTAGACCACGGAGAGTGTAACAACTTCTTCTTGTGTGAGTTTTTGTTTCGGCATCGTAGACTACGGAGAGTGTAACAACTTCTTCTTGTGTGAGTTGTTGTTTTAGCATCGTAGACCACAGACTGTTTCAGCCACGGGGTTTGTGTGCTTTTGACTGTTTCAGCAACGGGCCTTTAAACAACAATGATAATCTGCAGTTCGAACTGTTTCAGCACTTATATATTTTTTATCAACGCTTAAGTACGAGAGTAATTTAAAATTATATGCAAAACAGATTAAACATATAGTAAAGAGAAGAGACGTTATATACCTTTGGAAAGATAGGGTAAGGTGATTATGTGAGTTTAAATGTGAGTGAAAAAAAAATGTAATGGTAGAAAAAAGTGTGAGTAAAAAGGTACATTGTAGGGTCCTAACATCCCCCCCAACTTAAAAGGTTGCATGTCCTCAGGCAACTTCAATCTGAATCAGAATCTGGATACCGACTATGAGCGTGCAAGTTACTTAAGCAGTAGTTGTGGAAAGTGTTGTCTGTTGAAGCTCTAAATCCTTGAACGCGTTGTAGCCTTTGTCAAGCTGTTGTTTCGGCCTTCTTGGGAAACTTATAATGAACTTGATATTTTTCTGCTGGCATCCACAGGATAGGAAAATGAAACTGATAACCTATCCAGCTTTCATCACATTGTTGAACACACTTGATGTAACTAGGTACCTTGGAGATTGCTATCTCTAGATTAGTGGTGCTAAAGGGATTGTGTTCCTATCTTTTCCTAGTAGATTGTTGCCAAAACATGTTATTTTCTTGTAGGGCAGCAATATTTGTGGATTTAATGAACTGTTGACAATCCTGAAGCACTGTTGTTTGTAGTTGTTGAATGTGTTGAGTCATCCCTGGTTTCTTCAAAAAATGATAATACTATGTAACAAAAGTGGCAACATTTTGTGGTTCTGGTCGTATCCAGAGAAGGTGGTTATCTTCATTATGCTTGGCAGCTAGGAAGTCATCCTGCCATATAATCTGATTGTTAAGGAAGGAGGTGAGTGCCCGAATCTGGATTTCACCGACAAGAGGGTTAAGATTAAGCTGTCGGTTCTCAGGGATGGCGTCATTATGAAAATATACCTCACAGAGGAGGTGTTGATCCATAGCAGAGACTTCTGCAAAGGTTTTAACAAAATTTGTTGGATTTAACACTGCATGGGGTCTTCCTTCTTTGATTGATTTAATCTGAAAAAATGTAATTCATTCCATGAGGAACAGAGAGTAATCGCGAGATGGTTTCCTTGCATCCAACAACTTTTGTGCCAAGTCAAACATCAAGAGCAATTTTCCTTTTAGCTCTTTATTATGTTTCTTCTGGGCACGGGATTCCTGGCATGTTTGCTCCAAAGCTTCCCAGTTTGAATAGATATGGTTTAGCCAAAGTAGTCTTTGCTCCTGCAGGCTTTTGTCCTGTGTAACAACTGACTCTTTTTTCCATTTGTCTACTATTTCCTGCTCATCCCATGGTTGAGTTTGTGTTTCAGCATTGCAAGTGGTAGGCTGAGGTAAGGTCTGAGTGGATTTCTCCACAAAGGTGTGGGTATTGATCTGGCTAGGAGGGGCAGATTCATCAATAGGCAGTGTTTGTACAGCTTTATTAACAAAAACATGAGCTTCAGATTTGACAATTGTTGTAGGCCAGGGTTCAGTTTTAATTTTGGAAGTTCCTGTTGGTTCTTGTGTAACAACAGGGTGTTCTTCTTTGAATGCAAAAGTCGTAGGTGCAGGGGAAGCTCCTGGAATTGGAATTTGAATTACTTTGTAACCTGCTTGATAGTAGATGTCCCCACATTGACTGCATATATACTCTCTACACGGATTCTCTGTTGTATTTTCCTCTGTCATGGTCGCTATGCAAGCTAGGGTGTACAATTTAAGTTCCTTCTCATAGGATTCCTTTGCCATGGCTAGCTCTTGCTTGTAGGCTTCCAGTTTAGACCTTAGGAACTCATTTTCTTGTAAGACAGAGGCCATTGTTGGTTCTGGTTGAGGGGTGACTGGTTCTTGTGTAACAGTCACAGCGGCACTAGATGGTTCTTTTGGAGCAGCTACAGGATCGACAACTGATTCTTGTGTTTCAGCTTCTTGATGTAGAGAAATTAATTTTGCAGCACCCTGGGCATCTGATTCATGTGTCTCGGTAACAATGTCAGCAGCTGGTTCTTATGTTTCAACTACTGAATGAGTAGTTGGTTCTTATGTTTCAGCTACTAAATGAGTAGTTGGTTCTTGTGTTTCAACTATTGGATGAGTAGTTAGTTCTTGTGTTTCAGCTACTTGATGAGTAGTTGGTTCTTGTGTTTCAGCTACTTGATTTGAAAAGGATGATGTTGCAACACACTGGGCCTCTAGTTCTTGTGTTTCAGTGCCGGTGGGTGGAATAGGTAAAGATTCTGGAATTTGGGAGGTTGGAGGTGTACGGGGTTTTAGTCGGATGGGTTGGGGGTTTAGGGAAGTGGCAGTAGTGGTTGCCCTTGTTGAGGCCCTTGTTCATTTTCTTTGTAAAAAGGGCGGAAAAAAAAGAATTTGTTTTCGTTTGCGTGGGGGATTTTCCTCAGTGATGGGACAGGGAGAGTTGTCTGGTTCAGAATCATCACTAAGGATATGAACGGTAGGAGTGGATGATTCTAGTAAAATGTGGGACGGGTTTGGTATGGTAGGGAGGTTAATTGGATTGATTGGGTCTGTAGGCGAACTGTTAGGTACTTCCGGAGGGTCTGGAGGGTTTTGTGGTTGTTGTTCCTGAAGATTTTTAGGATATTCAACGACTTCTTGGGGGTCTATGGGTGGGTTGTTTAGGGGAGGATTTTGCTGGGAAAAACCCTTTTGGATAAGTAGTTGAGCGAGACGGTGATGGGTGAGGGAAAGGGCGGGATTTTTAGCCTTTTTACAGTAGTGCGACATATTTTTAAGACATCCGAGCAGATAATAAGGAATGTTCACCAATCTAGAATGTCATAAATGAGACAATAGGACAAAATCGTACTGGTAGACTACCTGGTATCGGCCTTCAAAGGTAAGGTAGTGCTTGACAAACTTTTCAACTTTCGGCCATGGAGGCGGCAACGAGTTAAGTCGGACACCCCAGCCTTTAGGCTCAATTTGTTCCCATGGCAAGAGGAAATCCTGATGGGCATTAAGGATGATATGTTTGTGGTTGAACCAGCGAATGCCATTGGCAGGGAGACCCGAAACCTGTGCTATATCCTCCTCTGTAACTGGAATCTGAACCCCCTGAACAATGGAATGATCTTCCTGGAGATTTCGAGCAAATTGAAGAACCTATTGTTGATCAAATCCCTGGAGCCTCTGAAAATAACCGAGCCATCCTACCTACAGAAAAATTTGATAGACTTCTGGATATAATTCTAATAGGGCTGTCATGGCGGGTTCGTACTGTATCACAGGGCCTCCCATAGATAACATCTTAGTAAAATGCACCATCAGAGAGTTGAGTAACCACTTCTGTGCAGAGTAAGTTTTTCGGGTGAAGGCATGCAAATGGTGGCAAAACAACGAAATGATGGTAAAAAGAGAATGACGGTGTTCAGTTCGTGTGAAATTATGGTATAAGATTTCGATATCCCCCCCCCCCTCAAGTACGGCTGAAATAATGATTTTGCATGAGTGGTAATTATGAGTTGGGATCTTCTCATTAACTATAGTTCAATTGTATTTACATATAAAGTTTACATACCTCATCTTTACCTTTTGATTTGTACTTCAAACAAAATATAGTGTCTATCCATAATAGTTCTACAGTAGCCATGGCAGAGACTTTTGATTTATTAGAGAAATTGTATCAAGGATTTGTTTAGCGGAAGGACAAAGTGTAATATGAGAGCGGAAAATCTTATTGACAGAGAATGCTGACAAGTTGGTGTTTCAGCAACAGGGAAAGAATAGAGAAATGTTTGTTGAAGGGTGATGTTGCAGAATACTGTTGAGGAAGTGGTGTTTCAGCCATAGAGAGAAGAGCGAAAAATTGTTGAACGGTGGTGTTTCGGCAATGGGAAAATGTGAAAAATTGTTGAACAGTGGTGTTTCAGCAATGAAAAATGTGAAAAATTGTTGAACAGTGGTGTTTCAGCAATGGGGGAAAATGTGGAAAATTGTTGAATAGTGGTGTTTCAGCAATGGGGGAGAATGTGAAAAATTGTTGAACAGTGGTGTTTCAGCAATGGGAAAAGAAAGGCAAGAAATTGTGGAACAGTGGTGTTTCGGCAATGGAGGAAAAGGCAAAAGGTTGTTGAACAGTGGTGTTTCAGCAATGGGGGAAAAGACAAAAAGTTGTTGAACAGTGGTGTTTCAGCAATGGGGAACAAGAAAAAAGTTGTTGAACAATGGTGTTTCAGCAATGGGGAAGCTTGGCTCTTCTTGAAGTAAGATCATCATTTCTTAGTAGGCCTTTGCTTTGATCGAGAATCTGCAAAAATCAATTGTAACATGCTATTTCCTGACAGGGATTATTAGTAAACGAAATCTAATCTAATACTAAAGAAATTAAATTAAAAAGAATTAATTGCAATGAGGGGTAGGAGGCCCCTCTAAAAAGAGGTAATGAGAGTCTGCCACACATGTGGTCTTAAAATCTTCTTTGGAAATAGGGCGTTGGTACAGACGAAGCCGATGACCATTTACAAGTAACGGTGTTTTAGAGTCATCGATTGTGAGGAGCCTTACTGTTCCATTGAGGAAAACAATGTCCACTTCATAAGGTCCAAGCCATCTTGTATGTAGTTTCCCTTGAAATTCTTTAAACCGGGAATCATACAGTAGGGCCTAATTACCTTTTTGGAATTGCTTATGCTTGATAGTTTTGTCATGCCATTTTGACCTTTGTTGTTGAATCATAGTTGTTTGATGAATGGCATCTAGTCTTTTTTCATCCAATTCATTAAGTTGCTGCAAC
>ML776775.1:523515-551470 GCA_009831015.1 Picea engelmannii
GAAGGCAGCCTAGGCGAAAGGATCCGTTACCCCAGGCCCCAAAGGCCACCCACTCTGCAGAGGCAACTCTAGAGACTAAAAACAGCTTTGAAGCGTTGAAGGAGGATGAAGACCAGGATCCAGAAGCAACAACAGTCCAGGAAGACCCCCCAGCAGACGAAAGCCCCCCGGATTCCACCACAATGGCAGCAAAGGCTYCRGTTCYGGAACCTTCTGCCAAAGCAGACCTGGATGTTTCAGCATCWGTGGAAACTTCTGAACCGGAAGGCAATTCAGTGCAGTCTCCACCCCTTACCAGAGGGCGAAAGACCAATAAAGCGCGAAGAGAAAAGGAGGAGGCCTCCAACATTTCTTTAGGATCTCAGAAAAAGCTGGACCCCTACATTAAGGGGAATTTTCCATCCCCCTTTGAGTAATGCTTTGCTTTTGCCTTCTATTATGCTCACAATTTGTGAGAATTTATTCATGTATGCAATTTTTGTCATTTTCTCGAGTTAGTTCAAGAAGCAAATGGGATGGGTTTCCCAAGACGTTCATAAGAAGGTTGGCAGCACTGTTAGAGGTCACCAACCTTCTCTAGATATGTAACTTTCTGATTCAGGTTTGCCTGAAAGCCGATTAATACAACATAACCGTTCTCGTTAAAAAAAAAATAATACATATGCAAGCAATCATCATGCAATTCATGTTCTCAAAGCCATCAACCACTTAGAACAAGGATTTTGAAAGGGTTTTGGAATTAAACGATGTGATTTGTAATGAGCGAAAAATGGTAAGTATGAAAGGCATGTAAAATGGTATGTTCTCTTCCATGATCATCTTTAAAAAAAAAAACTCATTAACTCTCAACCATATTATTCCAACCAGAAAACAAAGTTGTCCGTGAACAAGTTAACATTTCTCTCTTGATCAATTTAATTTTGCAACTACATAGTTGTAATTAAGCATGGGAGTAAAAGGGAATTTTGGGAAAGTGAATTGGGATTGTAATGAGCGAAAAGTGTTACTTATGATAGGGGAATGTGAAATGAACATGCATTAATTACAGAGTCTATGATGGTCTTTATTTTTTTACTTTTTTTTAGCGGAATTATAATCACATGCAATCACAGGGTTTTAAACATGTATCAATTTGTAGTTCTTCATCATGTTATACCCAAATTCTTCACTTAACCTGCGCAATATCTCAATTTAAATTTCCATCTTAATCTAATTTTTTGTTGATACCCTATTGTTTGTTTAAAATAAATGCTTATTTTCTTTTATTCATCACTCTAATATCCAGTAGTCACATTTTTAATATTTTGTTTAAGAGCATTTGTACTCCATGATTTTTTAAAATATAAAATGCAAACCATCAGCATCAATCCTAGCAAAGACCAATCTTTATGCTAATTCCATCGTAAAACTAAAAGCTCTGAAATATCATTTCATCATAACCCAAACTCAATCCACCAAAAAGAATCAAATCGAAAACTGGGTAAATTAAGTTTGCAACAACCTCTAGTTTATCCAAATTGTTAATCCCGATATGTATCGTGTGCATCGAAACCTCATGATAGAGACGAGCCATAAACAGGTCAAGGACTTAAAGCCCAAAATTCTTTCTTTCAAATTTGGCTAGGTTGGATTAACACATGTTGGGATTACAAACTCACTTCGTCGTCGAACTTATTTTCTCAACCTTCATTGTTGAGTGTTGTGCATATGCCAGTGGGTCTTATGATTTTTCAATGAGTCGATAATCCTTAGTATGTATGAAACCCCTTGCACGCAACCCGAGTGACACAACTTGACTTGTAGGCTGTAAGACTAAGCTTGAACAAGCGAAGAGCAATGTATATAACACATGATTGGTAGTACTGGACTTTGCATATGAAAAACAAAATCACGCGGAATATGACAACCAACAGTTGAAACCCTATATCATTCAATCAATAAGACCTGAATTTGTTCGTTTCTTCGTTAACCAGGAGCATTATTGCCTTGGGCTTGCACAATGCATGCAAGGAATACAAACCCCAACTCAAAATAAATCAAAACCCACTGTTAATTGATTTTACACATGAGGCCATGAGGTGTAAAACCCAAATAAACAAACCCATGATGACGATACAACACTAAAGGTTGAAAACAAGTGAACAGTGAGCTACAAAGCAGAGAATCTGAGGTACTCATATCCCAAACAAAGAGAAAACAGGTGGAAATAAAATGCATAAAGCTCAACAACCATAAACTGTGTTTCTTCATCCAACTACCTTTTGACTTCAACCATCCAAACTGTAAAAACTCATATATTTTCATTCAACCAGGAATACCATTCCCACATTTCCAGAGTTATAACACAAAAACAATCAAATTACAAGCACATCATATCATTCATAGAGCCACGAGTAAATAATTTAGCAAAGAACAACATTTAGACGAAAGGGATTCGAAGCCCTGGTACTTGGAGTTGTGTGGTATTTACTTGTTTGTTGAGACAGTTGCAGCAGTTACAACTCGATGTCCAAACCCATCTTCAAACACAAAATGAATCAAATGCAAAACCCCCGAGATGGTAACCCAAAACAAGAAGAATGCATTAACTGTTGGTCACGTTGCGCTAGGGTGGCGGCCACCATTAATTTTTTTACAAATCTCAAAGATCACCACGTCAACACCTCAAGCGTCAGTTGATTTCCATGTCACACAATATTCACATGCCATATGCGTTGCCCATTTTCTCATTAAATATCCATAATATTTTTTAATTGTCTGCAATCAAAGTGCATTATATATCCCATATACATTAAAACCTACAAACCTTTACCATATAGAACTTTCGAATTCATGCAATTACAACAGCAAGGTCGATACCATTCCCAATGTATGACTCATATATATGTGTTGGATCTCATATATAATCAATGGTGCACATATGATAAGTATACAATATACTTATATAAAAATTGAAAACCTCCCTTTTTAATAAATTGCATTACATTTGTCAAAGAGTGATGAAACAAACTCATCAAATGTAGGAATGGTATAACAATAGATAGGATGACCACTTTTATTTGAAACCAAAGACCTGCAAACGTAGCAGTTAGGAACCCTGCACTGAGAAGAACAATGCTAAGATTATGTTATATCAACAAAATGCATGCCTGCCATCATATCCACCTACAAGTAATTTTAAAAATGAGATCCTTTCCAAATTTGTTTCTTTTGAAAAAAAAAACACTATAGGAGGTCCCACTTATTAGTTTATATATATATATATATATATATATATATATATATATATATATATTGAAAAATATGTGTGCCTTGCAATTCTTTTCAGGCTGGTGACTTCATGACGATTTTAAGAGTCAACACTATCGTGCCATCCTGTGTTGTTAATTCCCTTTTGAAATTTGCAATTTCTGTAATGAGTATTTGATTTAGATTTTGAAGTTTTGCAACTCACTCCTTCCTAGCCATGACTTGGACCAAAACAAGTTCTCCGAATAATAGCGAAATCACCACAAACTAACCACACCAGCAAAATTATGCAAAAAAATCAACAAAAACAAAAAATCCCCTAGTTTTGATTCTGTATGAGGCTATGGTTATTTGAAGTTCAGCACCTACCACAACCTCTCTTGAGCCTACTTTTGTCACTTTCCATGTACTTTTCAATCCTCAAACAACAGAATTTCTACAAACCAATTATAGTAGCAGAAACCTTGCAAAATTCTAAGTAATTTCAAAAGAAAATAACCTCCATATGTCAAAGTTATGGTCCCAGAAAATTTTCCAAAGATGTTTAAGGCTTTAAGCCCCTTTCACTTTAGCACCAGGTAACCCATTTGACTATTATAGGTCCTGTTTCAAAAAATTAGTTCAAAAACTGATTGAATGAAGATTGAACCCTTTACCTTTACACAACATACCAATGCCTTTACCAACTCCTCTACCCACTTGCTTGTGAATATAAGTTACAAAAAAATTATTTGATGTTTTTCTACTGAACTCCACACAAAATATAATAGAATTGGGGTTATAAAAACTTTAAACTCATGCGAGCAACTCAGGTGCTGGCATACTTCAAAAATGATTTCAATTTAATTAAAAAACAAACTCTAATATTTGAAAAAATAAAAAGAGACTCAATCTTGGCAACCTCTGCTCAATTTGCAACACACAACCTTGTGCAATTGGTTTATGCTTTCTCTAGCGTCCAAGGGAAAAAATGTGCTATAGCTTTGACCTGTGTCTCACAATCTACGTCTATAACTACACACAGCTTTAAGAATCATCAGCATGAACATGATGGGGAAGCACAGTAGCAGTATTTCACAATGACATCCATTCAACAACCATGGCCTACATGCTACTGTTTCAACTCTTGCATCAGCACCTTGATAATCTTCACTATCTCTGCCAAAGTTCGCCAGCTATTTAGCACAGCTACTAGTTTGTCGTACCATGACTCATGATTCATCCTTTCAATCGCCCAACTCCTCTAAGATGTTGTCCAATTCATCAATTTTGCTGCTTGACTTGCTATAGGAGTCACTATTCGCCCACTGTCAATCAATTGTCAGGTCTGCCAGAAAAATTTCCCACCATTTGTTGCACAGCATAGTTCAAACATGTTGACCTAAAGCATATCAAACTATGTCATGACTTTATTAGGTATTGGTGTTATTATGTGGGACGTTAACAAACACAATTTGCAAACCAAACAAAATGATAATCCATTTTCAAACATGGCAATTATTACGGAGTGGAGGCTTAAACTCATTGCATTTCAAACAAATGCCCTCCCTTGTTGAATCTAGAGTTCTCCATTTACAGCAAATGTTGACTGGGAAATTTGTGACATTTTGTACACATGGTAACCATACACAAATATCACATTACAACCTTAATAAGCACCACTAATTTTCACATCTTGCTATCATCTTTTGAAATCTCACCATAATCACAGTCACACAAGTTACACTCCACTTGCACTTGCGCTCACATTCCTGGTCCAAGTATTGCCATATGCTCTGAGACTATGATGAACTTGTAACCTGAATGTAGAACATGGCACATTAAACCCAAATTAAATACACATGGACAAGTGCAAAACATATATATTATGAACCCATTCTTCTTACATGCTTTTAATGCACAAATGATTACAAATCCAATGTCCATACGTACATACATGCACACACACAACCGCACAACCTTCATGGGTAAGGTTCAGGTTAGGTTGTGCCTAACCCACTTAACCTAGAGGCTAGGACCACTTTAACCCACTCAGGTCCACACACATGTCCACGTATCTAATACACACTCTCCATATATCCAGCCTATCACACACATAACTACTACATGTGGACCTATACTTACACAAATTATCATTATTCACTGTAACAGGTAGTTTACACACTTCCATAACATGGTAGAGTTACAATGTAACTAATGTCTCAACAACATCAAGGTTCAAGAAAAAAACACCAGAAATAATTCAATATAAACTCTAATAAGCATCAAACATGGAATGCAAAAATGCTAGAATCATCTCACCATAAGGTATAATCATCTATAGCCCATGATCTCTGCATGGTCCAGCATGCTCCTACGAACAATTCAAGCAATTCAACGTAATCAGCAGGATGCTACAGAGATATCAAGGACAACAAGATACTCTAGAGATATCAATGACAACAACATAAAAAGAGAAGGCCTTATCCTCAACTTAAGGAATCTTGCTTTAAACTGCAGAAGTCCTAGAATATCTCAAAAGTATATGTATGCCCTCAACTAGGTACCCTATGACGATCATAAGGTAATAATGCATGATTGTTAGATGCAGTGCACAACCTGATTTAAAGCAAAAGAATACACTAGTTCTGAAACACTACACTTGACTGGAAGAAAAGAAAAGTACCTGGTCACTGGACACTACTGCAAATGCAAGACTGATCATAATCATAAGCTTCTTGTTATGCAAGATCGTGTTGATTGGTCATTTCATTTAGCATCACCAATAATCCCCACAAGAACACTGTCCATTTGAGAAATGATGGAAACGGATGCCATCCCTAACAACAATTTCCCGTGCAGCAATCTTGGAAATGAACTTGATAGCAGAGTGGCAGTCACCACAAACTCTAAGGTTTTTTATGACACGGATAGGTATCTCAGGGGAAATATTCAAAAGTCCAAACACAACAGCAAGCTTCTCACTGTGGTAGCCAAGAACATGTTCCTTCTGTTCCTCCTCAACATCATGGAGTGCAAAGTCCTTGTCAGGCACATAACCTGCCTCCTTCATCTGCCCGGACAATCTCTCCAACTCTGCATAAATTTTCTGTGTTTGTGGGTGTGATCTGTCTCCAACTAGAAAAGCATACATCTTATTATTCACCTCAATCCAGCTGCATCCTGGTGTCTTGATCACGCTCCTTTCTTTCATCATTTTCCGTACCTTTTCTACATCACCCCACCTGCCAGCTGCAGCATATATATTTGAGAGAAGCACAAAATGCCCAGCATTTTTAGAATCTGAATGGAAGAGGCAATCTGCCACACGTTCTCCTAGCTCTAAATTGGAATGGATTCTACAGGCACCGAGCAAAGAAGCCCACACAGCAGCAGTAGGCTTTATTGGCATTTTACTTATTAAATCATATGCCTCATACAATTGCCCAGCACGGCCAAGGAGGTCAGCCATGCAGCAATAGTGCTCAACAGCCGGTGTAATGTGATAAAATTGACTCATGCAATTGAAGTATCGCCAGCCATGATCTAGAAGGCCTGCATGACAGCAAGCTGATAGAACGCCTACAAAGGTGACATGATTTGGCTTCATACTGGAGTGTTCCATTTTCTCAAAGAGCTGCAGTGCCTCCTTGCCAAACCCATGCATGGCATATCCTACAATTATTGCATTCCACGAGACAATGTCTGGTGCAGGTATTTTGTCGAACACATTCTGTGCAACTTCTATGCTCCCACATTTAGCATACATATCTACAAGTGCATTTCCAACAAAGGTATCAGACTGAAATCCAATTTTAATGACATATTCATGAACAGCCTTGCCATATTCAAGAGCTGCCAAGTTGGCACATGCTGAGAGGACACTGGCCAAAGTGACAGTGTTTGGCTTCACACCTGTCAAATGCATTTTATGAAAGAGTTGCAATGCCTCATTGAAATGCCCATTTTGTGCATATCCAGCAATCATAGAATTCCATGAGATCACGCCTCGTTCAGGCATTTCATGAAAGAGCTCCAGGGCTTCCTTGACATGCCCATTCTGCACATACCCCGTAATCATTGTATTCCATGAGATCATGTCCCGTTCAGGCATTTTCTGAAACAGCTCCATGGCTTCATCAACTTGCCCATTCTGTGCATACCCAACAATCATTTGATTCCAGGAAACCACATCTCGATCAGGCATTTCTTGAAACAGCTTCATGGCCTCATCGACAAGCCCAGTCTGCATATACCCTGCAATCATAGCATTCCATGCGAACACATCTCGTTCAGGCATTTTCCGAAAGAACTTTAGAGCTTCCTCAACATCCCCAATCTGTGCATACCCTACAATCATGGTATTCCATGAAACCCTATTTGGCTCAGGCATTTCCTGGAAGATCTTCAGAGCCTTCTCAATAAGCCCATTCTGTGTATACCCCGCAATCATGGTATTCCATGAGACCACATCTCGTTCAGGAGTTTCGTCAAACACTTTGCGTGCATCTTCTATGCTCCCGCATTTAAAATACATATCTCCAAGGGCGCTAGCCACAAACTTATCACACTGAAATCCACTTCTGATTATGTTTTGGTGGAGTTCCATGCCATAATCCAGAGCTGCCAAGCTGGCACATGCTGGCAGAACACTGGCGTAAGTGAAGTCATCTGGATCAATGCCTGTTCGTTGCATTTGGCAGAAGAGTGTCAAGGCCTCCTGAGCTTGTCCATGCCTGGAATAAGCTCCGATCGTGGCAGTCCACGACACCACATTTCTTCGTTCAGACATTTCGTCCAACACATGGCGAGCATCCACCAGGCTGCTGACGCACTTGCCATACATGACCACAAGTTTGGTTTCTAAGGAAACATTAGGATTAAAACCACTTATAATGATGTGGGCGTGGACTAGTTTGGCTTCTGGCAAGGCATTCATGTTAACACAATCCCGCAAGAGAGAAGTATAAGTAGAGGAGTCTAATTGGTGTGGTTGGTTCACAATATTATGCAAAATCCAGAGCGCCTCTTTCGTCCGGACCGGCTTATAGGTTGTTTTCAACTGTTGGCCATTATTGTTATTACTTTGCGGCATCTCATCATTATTGTTATGAATCTGAAGAGCAGGATTAGTGCTCATGAAAGTGGGTTTGGTAGCGTGAAGAACAAGAAGCAGAGGGTTCATGATCTTGTGATTGTCTGATAGTGGTTTTGCCATTGTCATTGCCATTTGGTGTTGCTTAGCAACTGTATCATTGTCGTATAACTTCTATAAACAAAGAAATAGAAACATTAGACTTAGTAACAAATATATTACCGTGGAGGAAAAAGTGGCCACGATTCCAACTGATATGAGGCATCTCTCACAGTCGTGTTGAGATCCAAATTTGTCAATGGCGGACGAATGCAATCCCAAAATTTCCATTCGGTTCAACTAGGCTTTGGGTTTATTATTGTGTTAGATAACTATAGAAGTTCAAATGGCATACATAGACTTGCAGTTAGACGATTCATGACATGACCAAAGATTCAAAGCCGAAGCGGAGCGAAATTCCTCCTGTGATCGTTTGAAGATTGGTAACTCAATGGAATTAATGTTGATCAACTTCACCAAAACTTTTATGAATCTCAATTTCCCTTTACTGCTTATACTGCTTTGGCTAGGCATGACCCACTTCATTAATAGGTATTTGGGAATAAACTTTAAGTTGAGCATAAATATAGAATGAGTGGTATTTGGATTTGAATCTTAGACATCTCCTAAGGTCATAAAAGTATATGGAAAAGGGTAGTTTGATCAACTTATTTTTGAGAAATTCCATTAAATTTAGGGCTGCGACAATGCTAAAGAATAATATAAAAAAACATATAAAAGTAAATCCATAAGTGTTGAAGTGTTTGATAGTTTATGATTTTATAATTAAAAGTAATATGTTATATTTTCTTTTTTTCATATAAGTTAAGTTTGTTTTTTCTCATTGTAAGTATGGTTTTCATTAGGTTTCTATTGTAACAAGTATAAGAAAATTAATATGAAAGACAAGGCTTCTTAAAATTGCTTCAAACTTTAATGAAAGTTACAAGTTATGTAAGAAGGATTGACATAAAACTGCTAAGTCTTGGTTCAATCATTGGAGGATGGAGAAGGAGATCACTTTATAGAATATTGATACCATTAAAAAGGAGTGAATTAAAAAGTGGACAAACTCAATCTTTATGGGTATTTTTTTTGGATTGTGCAAAATTTCATCATAATCCACTGGTTTTTCAGAAATTTTGATGATCTGGGCCTTCTTAAAATGGACTAAAACCCCTAATACAAAGTTTCATGGTCAAAACTCGCCTTCTTAAAATGGACTAAAACCCCTAATACAAAGTTTCATGGTCAAAACTCCCATCAATGAGGGGGAACTATAACTTTCAAGAAAATTCCTGCAACATCTAGAGAAGAATTTCAACAAAAAGTGAATGAGTTTGTTCACTTAAAACTTACTCCCCACTAAAAATTATATTACATCTAAATTTAAGAAGAAATTTTGATGTGATAAAGAATTAGAGGATAAGAGAAAATTAAGATGCTATAAAGAGGTCATTAATTTTAATTTAGAAGATCAAAAGTATCTTTATATTATAACTAGTATAAGGAAGAAAAACAATATTGCTAAAATAAAAATGAAATTTCATGAGTTCCATTATGAAACATTATTTTGTATAATAAATTGAAAAGCATTTTCTTTTATAATATCATGAGTAGACCTACATTATATTTCAATTTCAAAGTATTTGCAACAATAGTAACCTTTTAACATTTTAACTCATTAAATTATGAATTTAGGAAAGCTTCTCTCCAATCTTTTATGGATAAAATTGTAAAGGAAACCAATTAATTCCTTTACCCTTTTTTTCCTTAAGGTTCTATGAACCAAAGTTGATTTTATGAGAGGTTAACAATCATCATCATTTACTTTATTTTTAGATAATTGTAAGAATTTTATGAAAAAAAAACATTTTTCAATTTAGTTTCATCCATTTTACAATTTTTATTTCTTGATTTGGTATATTGATGGTGATGTTATCATCCCTAAGTTTAATAAAATTTATCATATAATAAAGGAAATTAAACTAATATTTGTTAGATGTAACTTTTATATTTGAATGGGATGGAAATAAAAGTATGAAGATCATTATACTTGTTATAAGCAAGGAGGCATAAATAATAATTAAGTTATGAAATTAGGTAAAGGTGTGTCTTATATTATTAATAGAAGGAAGTTAAGGAAATGTGTTTTTCCATTTTCAACCAATTTCACTAAATTTTTTATTTTTGAAATATTCATTTTAGTCTTTAAATTCATAATATTTTTTTCAGAAGTTTTTTTGTTTTGGTTCAAGAGTGAGAATTATTTTCTTGGTTAATTAATAAATAGAATAATAAATAGTCAAAATATCATCTTAGAATAATTTTTACAATTTTAAAATTTCTTTTTCTATTATGCCTTATCTCATATTAGTTGTGAAGTATAGTTTAACAATGCATTAAATCTCAATATATCATGATCATAATATCAATAGAGTTGTCCATATAAATAGTGGTATTCCTAATAACATATAAATAAATCATTGATTGACCACTTACAAATAAGAAAAATAGAAAATTATTTTTTATTCTTATTCTAATTTGATGTTATTTCATTCCTCTTGTTTGTCTCTAACAAAAATTAGTAGCACCATCTTCTTTTTATCTTTATATACTTTGTTTACAACATTTTATCTTCATATTTTTTATTTCATTATTCTATTTGTATTTGGCTATTTTTTTCTTACCATTATTTAGAAAATTTATTTTCCAATTTGATGTATGATAATGTCACCTTACTGAAACTTGGTGTCTAAGGCTAAGGGGCACAAGAGAGAATGTTGGTTGCAATTATAGTTTGTAATTTGAACAAAAGTTTAAATCATTAATTTGATTTTCATATTTTTCATTTCATTATTCTATTTGTATTTGGTTATTTTTTTCTATATTGAGTGTCCTCTCAACGATACTCTTACCATTATTTAGAAAATTATTTTTCCAATTTGATGTATGATAATGCCACCCCATTGAAACTTCTGAAACTTGGTGTCTAAGGCTAAGGGGCACAAGAGAGAATGTTGGTTGCAATTATAGTTTGTAATTTGAACAAAAGTTTAAATCATTAATTTGATTTGAGACATTTACTTGTATATATCTATATGAAACTTTAAAAAAGGCTAAGGGGCACAAGAGAAGGTTGATTGCAATTATAGTTTATAATTTGAACAAAAGTTTAAATCATTAATTTGATTTGAGACATTTACTTATATTTATGAAACTTTAAAAGTGTATCTTCCTATTCACATGTCAGTAATTTTAGTAACAAAAAAAACATGTATTTGAGAAAAATTACAATATTCAGATTTTCTATTAATATACCTTAAAACCTTAAAATATTTGTTTTCGATGGATTAAGTTGGAGTAAATTTAGAATTCCATGAAGAAATATTTACAATTTCTTTATATCTTTATAGGATGTGTATTTCCTAAATTATTATTAATCTTTTAAACATTTAAATTAAAAGCATGACTAATAATAATAATAATAATATAATTTAAGGTCACTACCAAGTCAAACACCAAATTGGTGTATGAGCACCTCTTATTTGTGGGACAAGAGACCCCTTTGCATTTGCAAGATGAATATAAATCCATAGTCAAATATGTTAGATCTAATTTTTTTAACTTAACCCCGTTTAAACTACAACATTATTTTTTATAAAAAATAATTCAAATTGAAAGCATAATTTAGTTTTGAAATTAAATGTAAATCACTAAAACAACTATCATTATCTTTTACAAATCTTTTTTAAGCCAAATGGTCTCTTTTACATAAATTGTTACGTCAGTATAATATACGAAATTTTCATATATGAAATTTCATAATGTTTTATCAAAAATCTAATATAACAAAATAACCTTCCTTAAAAATATAACCTAGTTTTTAAATTGATTGTACATCACTCAAACAACTCACATTCCAAGCATGCAAACATCTTTTATTTCTCAAAGCCTACAAACATATTCACTAATCTAGACATTGTGCATCGTACTTAAGATAGATAATATTCAATATTTACTTTAAATTTAAAGTCCACATTCAAGATTTGGCATTAAGTTAGGGAAAGAAATGAAAAAAGATAATATCAATGTCATATGTCTAGTACGTAATTTTATGATTTATCATTTTTTTTGGGAATCAAATCACAAAAATAGAAAAAGTAGAAAGTAGAGATAGAGATCGTAATAGCATGCCCAACTAAGGGTAAAAAAATTGCATGGAATATTTTTCACCAACTATTGAGCTTGATATTGAACTCGTATTCATGTTATGAACCTTTTTTTTGAAGGTTAATTTGTCACAATCCATGCAACATAAAAACAAGAAATTCTTGACCGCAAAACACACAATCATCCAATAAGACAGTAATATGTACAATAATCAACTTATAACTGTGTTATTTAAAACAATCAAGCCAAAACATGTGGAACTCCTACAAAGTATAACTAAGGCAAGTATTATACATAAAATAGCAAGTATGTATAGGAAAAGTAGAGAACCATATTCTATTCACCAAATAACATATAGAATCTATGATGCAACCATGACTAAGAGTTGAATCTTTGACTTGGGTGAAAGAACCCCAAACAATCCACTATGTTACAAGGAACTCCCCTTTGATTATATGCCCAAAGTATGCTTAAAAGCCACCCTAGAAGTCACTCGAACTTATTCCAAGTTCCCTAAAGAATACAATGACTATATTTACAATTCAATATATAGGTTGGACTATTCCCAAGTTTTGCAATAGTAAAATGTGGTTATTCTATTAGTTAGTGGGCCTAGATTGCTCCCAAGAATTATCCACTAGAAAGAACACCAAAGTGATAATCATGGATTGCCGTGACCACTCCTAAGTACCCACACTACAAGAAATACGATAATTAACAATGGTCAGTCTATGACAATCTAAAAGGACCATTGCTAAAGCTATTTTCACGAGGATCATTCAACAATCGTTAAAAATATCATTAGCGACGATGGTTTTTGAATCATCGACAATATAATTAGGTTTGGTGACAAAATTAGCAATAGTCTCCCAATGACCATCACCAATTCAAGTTTTTGGTGATAGAATCGGCAATGGTGACTAAATTTTCATTATCGAAAACTCCTCCAGAATAATGATGATGGTCATTGATTGTTGCAAAAAATCTTCACTTAATTATTGGAGATGGTCTAAGACCATCACCAAAAGTCCTAACTTAATGTTGATTGACTCCAAAAGTCTTGACTATATTTAACTATATTTAACTTTTAGTTTAAATTCTTTAAAGTTAATGAAAGTAAAATATAATTTATAAATTCTTTAAAGTTAATGAAAGTAAAATATAATTTATAAGGTAAATATTAATTAAAGTTAAATATAATTTATAAGGTAATTATCAATGAAAGTAAAATATAAGTTATAAAGCAAATATCAATATTAACTTAAATTTTTAACATTAAAATTTATAAGTGAGATTTTTATTTCGAGATGTTTGGTAATGGACTCAAACCCAGAGGACTTTACACAAAGAAAGTAGAAACTAAGATGTTTTCTAGATTTCAACAGATTTAATAGTTATTCAACGTTTTGGCATTGTGTGAAACATGATCATATATGAGTTATTTAAACAAAATGCATTTTGAGTTGTTTCCCATGGACATGTTGAGCTCAAATTACATTTAGTCACAAAATAGTTTCACAAATAATCACCTTAGTTAGCAGTCAATTTGAGAAACATATTTTCCTCTTGTATATTTTCTCATCAATGAAGTTATACGATTAAATTGGCTCATGAGAACACTCTTTGCTGACAAAATTTTAGTGATAGTGTTTAGAGAGTATTGGGTTGAAGATATGAATAATCTCATTCCTATGATTCTACAATGCTTGCATGGTGATACATGTGGTCCAATTACCACTAGGCCACCCTTTAGGTAGTTATCCCCTCCTTATGGCTCAATTTCATGGCCCTAGTTCCTACATTGTTATGAGATGTTTTTAGTCTCTAATTTATTGGTGTCACACCCTCATATTGAAGAGCATTCTATCAAGCCCTATCATATCAACTTTTGTTAGAAACAAATCTTGTTTATGCAATTCCAATGTTGACCTCATTCGCTTATGATTATTGTTATAATAAGACAAATATCACATTTTTGTGACACTTGGTTGAGGTGCCTCACATTCCCAATTAAATGATTGCATGTCTCAATATCATAGGAAATTCCAAGCATATTGTAATGGTCCAATTTCAAGGAACTTTGAATTTGTTTGAACATTATTCGACACTTCAAATTATTGGGTGCTTATGAGCAATTTTGGCCCCACATTTCATGATTTTACCATATTTTGACTTGTCATGACCCAACCTATGAGTTCACTAAATTTTTGTCTATGAAAAAAATGTAGGGTCTTGAGCCATAACATTTTCCTCTATGTCTCATAGATCATGCACAAGGCCTTGGATTCACATAGGCCCTACATAGGGAGTCTTAGACCTGTAAGCAAGATATGGTGGACATTTTGAGATTTGTAACAGAATGGATAGATCTTAGGGCTCAAGCCATGGTCTAAGGTCGATAGCTAGGGTCTAAGGTGATACAATTTCCTCTAGGTTTTGGAGATCATGTGCACTACCCCAAATCACCATGTAGGTCCCACATAGGGAATCTCTAACCTATGAGTGAGATATTCTCACCATTTTGAGGAGTGACACATTAAGGATGGTTCATGGTGCCCATGTCATAGTCCACAAACAAAATTTAAGGTTGTATTCCATAGCATTTGTCTTTATGGCTCATGGGCCATGTGTGGACCCCTATACCATCATACGTCCCCTCGATAGGGAATCTTTGGCTTGTGAGTTTGATATGATCGTAATTTCAAGATTGGTTGAATGAGGATTGTTCTCTTGTATTGAGAAATTCTTATAGATCCAATATATATATATATATATATATATATATATATATATATAGGGATCACAAACCATGCATGGGACCTTAGGACACCACACACATACTACATAAGGAACCTTTGACACAATAGCAAGATTTGGAGGTCATTTCGATATTTGGCACATCGAGGATATCACAAACCATGCATGGGACCTTAGGACACCACACACATACTACATAAGGAACCTTTGACACAATAGCAAGATTTGGAGGTCATTTCGATATTTGTCACATCGAGGATGGTTCTCATGGCCAAAGGTCAAAAGGCATAGTCTTATGCCATTATTTTTTTCTTTAGGGCTTATGGCCATGTGTAGGGCCTCGAGCCATTGCATAACCATGTATAGGGAATCTTGGGATTACAAGTGGTATATGGTGATCATTCCAAGATTTTCCACAATATGGATGGTTCTTAGGGCCCAAGGTCAAAATCCAATATCTAAGGTCATACCGATTACCTCTAGGGATCATAAACCATGCATGTGTACTGCTTCAAACCACCACACAATTCATGAATAAGTAATATTTGGCCTACAAGTGAGATATGGTCACCATTTGGAGGATTTTTGTAGTAAGGGTGGTTATTTGGGCCTATGCCATGGTTTAGGGAAGGGTTTTAGGTGATAACATTTGTCTTTGGGGGTTCATGGACTATACACAAGCCCTCAATTCATCACGCATTCCTTTAATACAAAATCTTTGGCCTATGAGTTCAATATGATAGTCATTTAAAGCTTTTGTATACCAAGAATGGGATAAGACATGGTCTACATCGAAAATACAAGTGTATTATTCAATATCATTTATCTTTAGGGCTCATGTACCATTCATAAGGCCCATGACACCACATAAGCCCTGCATAGGGAATTTTTGGCCTATGAGAAAGATATGGTGGTTATTTCAAGGTTTGGCTCACTAAGGATGGTTCACATGGCCTTGGCCATGGTCCATGGGAAAAATACAAGGTCTTAGGTAATAAAATTTGACCTTTGGGCTCATGGACCACACATAAGGCCAAGCCATCACAAATTCCCTAAATGGAGAATATTTTGGCCTATAAGAAAGATATGGTGGATTTTTTTACATATGTAACACCAAGGATGGTACGCAGGGCCAAGGTCATGGTCTAAGGTTAATAACTAGAATCTAAGGTCATACCAATTGTATCCAGGGTTCATAATCCATGTGATCTATCCCAAACTACCACACAATCCTTGCATATTGAATCTTAATCATATGAGTGCAATGTGCTCACTACTTTTAGGTGTGACGCAACAATGATGGTTTTAAATTCTCATGCCATGATCCAGGGCCAAAATCTAAGGTCTTAAACTATAACATTTGTCTCTAGGGTTCATTGACCATAAGTGGGATCTTGCTCCATCTCACATGTTATGAATATGGAATATTTGCCCTACAAGTTTGATATGGTGAACATTTCAAGATTTGGTGCACTAAGGATGGTTTTCAAGGGTGAGAGCATGGTTTGAAGCCAAAATATAAGGTCTTAGGTGACAACATATATCTCTAGGGCTCATAGGTCATGCATAAGGCATCATGCCACCGCAAAATCCCTGCATAGAAAATCTTTGGCATGCGAACGAGATATGGTTTCAATTTAAATGATTCTCACATCAAAGATGGTTCTCATGACCTAATCCATGGTCCAAGGTAAAAACATTTATTTTGGGGCTCATGGTCCATGTACGTGGACCCAATGCATCACACAATCCCTATACATGGAATCTTTGACCTACAAGTGGCATATGGTGGCCATTTCAATATTTGTAACACCAACTATGATTCTCAATTGCAAGGCAATGGACTAATGTCAAAATATAGGGTCTAAGGCCATATCAAGTGGCTCTAGTGCTCATGGACCATGCACAATACCCTAGACCACCACACAAGCTCTTCATAAGGAATATGTAGCCTACAAGTGACATATGGCTACCATTTTCAGGTTTAGTGTAGTAGGTGTGGTTCTTGGGACCCATGAAATGGTTCAGGGAAAAAATCCATGGTCTAAAGTCAATCGATAGGGTCGAATGCCATATAATGACATATAGAGTTCATAGGACATGTGAGGTGTCCCAAACCACCACACAAGCCCTACATAGGGAATTTTTATTCTATAGGTGATATATGCTCACCATTTTAGGAGTGGCACACAAGGGAGTGCACATATAGGGAACATTTAGGCTATGAGTGAGATAGGATGTGGCACACAATCACACACATGCACATAAAAACATCCATGGTCCAAGTTAAAAACATTTATTTTTGGGCTCATGGTCCATGCACATGGTCCCAATGCATGACACAATCCTTATACATGGAATCTTTGACCTATGAGTGGCATATGGTGGCCATTTCAATATTTGTAACACCAACTATGGTTCCCAATTGCAATGAAATGGATTAAGATCAAAATATAGCGTCTAAGACCATACCAAGTGCCTCTAGTGCTCATGGACCATGCACAGTACCCTAGACCACCACACAAGTTATTCATAAAGAATTTGTAGCCTACAAGTGACATATGGTCACCATTTTCAAATTTAGTGTAGTAGGTGTGGTTCTTGGGACCCATGAAATGGTTTAGGGACAAAATCCATGGTCTAAATTTGATCGATAGGTTCGAAGGCCATATAATGACATCTAGGGTTCATAGGACATGTGAGGTGTCCCAAACCACCACACAAGCCCTACATAGGGAATGTTTAGTCTATAGGTGAGATATGCTCACCATTTTAGGAGTGGAACACAAGTGAGTGAACATATAGGGAACATTTAGGCTATGAGTGAGATATGATGTGGCACAAAATCACATACATGCACATAAAAACATCCATGGTCCAAGGTAAAAATATTTGTTTTGGGGCTCATGGTCCATGTACATGGTCCCAATGCATGACACAAGCCTTATACATGGAATCTCTGACCTACGAGTGGCATATGGTGGCCATTTCAATATTTGTAACACCAACTATGATTCCAATTGCAATGCAATGGACTAAGGTCAAAATATAAGGTCTAAGACCATACCAAGTGCCCCTAGTGCTCATTGACCATGCATAGTACCCTACACCACCACACAAGTTCTTCAGAAGGAATATGTAGCCTACAAGTGACATATGGTCACCATTTTCAGGTTTAGTGTAGTAGGTGTTGTTCTTGGGACCCATGAAATGGTTTAGGGACAAAAACTATGGTCTAAATTCAATTTATAGGGTCAAAGGCGATATAATGACATCTAGGGTTCATAGGACATGTGAGGTGTCCCAAACCACCACACAAGCCCTACATAGGGAATGTTTAGTGTGTAGGTGAGATATGCTCACCCTTTTAAGAGTGGCACACAAGGGAGTGCACATATAGGGAACATTTAGGCTATGAGTGAGATATGATGTGGCACAAACTCGCACACATGCACATAAGCATCACTTTTGTGTGGGTGTGTCACGTGTACACACACATGGAGGGATCACTCAATAAACCTATTGGAATAACACATTCATTCATGAGATATTAAAGAAGATCCCTAATTTATTTTCTATCTACAAACATTTTTTGTTGAATCACCCTCCCAATACACTCTTCCATTAAAAAAAAAAAAATGTTTTCACTAGATATCCTAGGTATCCATTTTTTCATGACAGTTTTCATGCCCCTTTTTATTTCTACCATAATATGTTGCTCCTAATATACTATCCACTTTTCACCTACTAATCATCAACATGTTTCCTTCTTCATTTGTCATGCTCACATTGGCTTGGCTTGAGATTCCTCTTCCCTGTACCTTCGAAAATAGCTATATACATGTCCATAGGTAAATTAAGATACACCCCCTCAATACCTATATCCATAGATATATTAAAATACCCCTCTCACCTTGTTATGACCAAGCGATATATTTCTCAAATTTTGAATAATTTTAAAACCCTCAGTATGAATGGATGTGTTAGGGAATTTCCTTACTAGTAAACCCATGTGCACACACATAATACATGCACTCGTGCACATAAGAAACACACCCACTCACATAATAAATGCACTCCCACATAAGTGCTCCATTCACATGCAATGCATGTTTGTGAGTGTGTCATTTATATGGGAGTGAGTACAATGCTTATGTGTGTATGAGTGCATTGGTGTGAATGCATCAGTTATGTAGGTGTGTGGATCTAAGGCTACGCTGATTTCCTATAGGGATCACAGTCGATACATAGTGCCCCAAATAACCACATATGCACCACATAATGAATCTTTAACCTCCAAGTGATATATGGTATCCATTTCAAGGATTAACATACTAGGGATGGTTCATGAGGCATATGCCATGGTCCACAACCAAAGACTAGGGCATTGTTTCATAACTTCATTTTCCTTTGGGTCCCATTGACCATTACCATGGCCTTAAGACATCACACAGGCTTCAAATAAGGAATATTTAGCCTAAGAGAGGGATGTTGTGTCCAGTTAGGGGTTTAACACATTGGGGATGGTTCTTGGGGTCCAATCCATCATCCAGGGTTGATACATAACATCTTATGCCACATCATGTAATGTCTCTTCCAACAAAGCCTTATAAAACATAATTTAAGTATAGAAATGTTATCCTAAATTCTTTACAATTCATTATTCAGCATATAACCATTCATTATTCAGCATATAACTATGTTCAGCAGAATTAAAATTTATGAGCAGCATGATAATAAACCACATATTCAACATAGTTGTTATGAACAATATATAAATAATGAACATGAATGACATAACAATAATGAACATAGCATAATAATGAAAATACCTCAAACTGATGTTGTTCTCCAACTCTGTCCAAGATGAAGATCTACCCAAAACTGACTAACCTCCCAGCCAGCTAGGAACAACCTATCCGACTCCCTAGCTCCAGAATTCCTTACGGTTTCCTGGCCCCCGAGCCCAAAATTCCCAGCAACGGGTGCCCCCTGTGAAAGTCCTCAAGCAAGCTCCTCAAGCAAGCTGCCAGTAAATCCAGAAATACAGATCCAGTCCAAAACTCCCTCCCTTCCTTCTCCTTCTCTCATATGAAAATATTACCCCCAAAACAAAAGAAGACCCCCTTCCCGAGTGTTTCCCCTTGCCTTATCCCCCTTTCCCTCATTATTCACTGCCTTATCCCCCCATTAAGTCTCAACCACCTTATCCCTCTTTCCATTAATGGGTCCATCTACCGATACACTAAGTCTCCAAAATGAAAATTAATAATTTATTAAACTAAAATTCCTTAAACAAATATTTAATTATGATAATTAATTAAACTAATATACATTAAACCAATATTTAATCATGACAATTAATTAATTAATTAGGGTTGTTACACATCATTTATTTGTAGGTCACATAGAACATGTGTGGGTTTCTAAGACATAGTACAAGCAATGAATAAGGAATATTCAAAGTGCAAGTGAGATATGGTGGTGATTTGGAGGTTTGGCACATTAAAGTAGGTTCTTGGGGCTTAATCTATTGTTTGGGGCTGCAATACAAGGTGTTAGGAAACAAAATTTTATTTTGGGGGTCACAAGCCATGCATAGGGCCACAAGCCATCAAATAATCCCTACATTGTGTGAACATTTTCAAACCCTAGGGGAATGTTGTCCTATGCTTCTTTATTAAATAAATCAGATCTCGAATTTACTCAATAACATAAATAAATCTAAGCATGCATCAATCACACAAATGAATGGAAAATATAAATAATTTTTCAAGTAAAACATAATTTATGTCCTTCAAATCAACTTATCATTAATGATAAAAACTTACAAGGAAATCTCAAAACTAAGGTTTTCATCCTACTAAACACTCATATCTACACTAATTCTGCCTACTAGTCCTCATATCTACTAGATTTGTCTCCTGGTCACTCATATATACACTAGATCTACCTATTGGACCTCAAATATGCACTAGATCTTCCTATTGGTCCTCAAATATGCTAGATCTGTCTATTGGTCACTCAGAACTTCACTAGATCTACTTGTTGGTCCTCAGATATGCTAGATATGTATGTTGGCCACTCAAATCTGCACTAGATCTACCTGCTTGACCTCATATTTGTTAGATTTGTCTACTGGTCTCTCGGATATGCACTAGATTTACCTATTGGTCCTCAAATCTTCTATATTTTTATGTTGGTCACACGGATTTGCACTAGATCTATCTGTTGGTCCTCATATCTACTAGATCTTTCTACTGGTCACTCAAATCTGCACTAGATATTCCTTTTGGACCTCAGATCTACTAGATTTGTTTGTTGATCACTCAAATTTGCACCAGCTCTTCCCGTTGGACCTCAAATTTGCTAGATTTATCCATTGGTCACTCATATATGCACTAGATCTGCTTGTTGAACCTCATATATGCTAATTTGTATACTAATCACTCATATATGCACTAGATTTTCCTTTTGGAGCTCGGATCTGCTAGATCTTTCTATTGATCAATTAGATATGCACTATACTTATTGGACCTCATATATGCACTAGATCTTCCTGTTGGTCCTCAAATTTGCTAGATTTTTTTACGGGTCACTCATATTTGCACTAGATATTCCTGATGGTCCTCAGATCTACTAGAATTTTCTGTTGGTCACTCATATTTGAACTAGATCTTCCTATTGGACCTCAGATTTTCTAGATATGTATGTTGGTCACTCAGATCTACACTATATATGTGTGTTGGACCTCAGATCTGCTAGATATGTCTATTGGTCACTCATATTTGCACTAGATCTACATGTTGGACCTCATATCTGCACTAGATCTACCTGCTAGTCCTTAGATATACTAGATATGTCTATTGGTCACTCATATATGCAGTAGATCTATCTATTGGTCCGCATATATGTTAGATATGTTTGTCGGTCACTCAGATCTGCACTAGATCTTTTTATTGGACCTCAGATCTTTTAGATATTTCTATTGGTCACTCATATTTTCACTAGATATACTTCTTGGTCCTCAAATTTTCTAGATACGCTTGTTGGTCACTCAGATCTACAATAGATCTTCATGTTGGACCTCAAATATGTTAGATCTGACTGCTAGTCACTGAGATTTTCATTAGCTCTACCTGTTGGACCTCATATATGCTAGATTTGTCTACTAGTCACTCATATATGCACTAGATCTACCCGATGGTCCTTTGATCTGCTAGATCTGTCTATTGGTCACTTAGATTTGCACTAGATCTGTCTGTTAGTCCTCAAATCTTCTAGATATGTCTATTGGTCACTCAAATCTGCACTAGATTTTCTTGTTGGACCTTAGAACCGCACTAGACTAAAAAAATGTACAACATTGTTCACTCTGATCTAACCTTGGCTCCTCTCTTGTGATATGAATTTTCTCAAAAGTGTGTCTTTACCCTCTACCGCCACTTGCCTTTATACTTTAGTTGAAACGCTAATCTACCAAAAACCTAATCTCACTTTGATATGCACAATTGAAATTAGTATAAATCACTAATGCATTAAAAATGCACTTTATTATACTCGATAGCTAATTAAAAGATGTTCACTTTATAAATAAAGTGAATTACAAAATAAAATTGACTTGGAAGACTTCACGCACGTTTGACACAAAACCTGTGCGGAATTTCCTGTCTAAGCTGCAAACATCAACACTTTGGAAATCTTTGGCCTAGTGTGAGATATGGTGGCCATTTTGAGGTTTGCAACACTAGGGATGGGTCATGGAGCCCAATTCATGGTTTGAGGTCAAAATACAATGTATTTTCCCTATCAATTTCCTTCATGGTTCATGGCCCATGGTTGGTTCCCTAAACCACAACATAGGCCCTACATAGGGAATATTAAGTTTACAAGAGAGATATGACCACCATTTTGAGTATTAGTACACCAAGGATGGTTCTAGGGGCCTCTGCCATGGTCCAAGGGAAAACGATAGGATATTATACCATAAAATTTTCTTTTGGGGCTCATGGACCTTGGACCAACACACATGCCCTACACATTGAATATTAGGTCTTATATTGGATAGTTAGAGGATATGGTAGATCAATGAGCTAGTATCCCAAGAGAGAGGTGGTATCTAAAGACACCATTACAACACTTCATAACAAGCGAGCATAGCTCAACATATAAACAAGTGTAAGAAACCAAAAGATTTCCATATAGAACACATTCACAATATGTTTAGATAAACCCATAGGGCCATCTTATATAGCACCGAGATGTAACTAACTCCCTTGTAGTGAGGAATATGAGGTCCACATATATTGGATATGGCACATAATAAAATCCTTGTTTTCTACCTTTTTATGTGCATTGGTTGATTGTTTTTTTCTAACTACCCAACCAATCAAAAGCTTAGTTGACCATTTAGTTGACTCCTCACTTGACCTCCTAGTCATTTGACCTCCCAATTGACTCTTCTATTTGAATGTTGACTATTGACCACTGCCTCTATAAGATATAGAGGTGTGACAAACTTGCAAATCCTATTGTTCCAACATCCCCGCATTAGCACAATACTATAGAGATTATAAGGTGAAATTACTTCTACACACCTCCCTATAATTGCAACTTCTTGAAGCCCAAGCATAGCTCGAAGCTTCACAAAGTTAAACTTTTAGGGAGGCTTCATAAATATATCAACAACCTAATCATTTGTCTAATAATAAACAAGATTCACAACATTTTCTTGTACTAACTATCTCAAATAATGAACATGAATCTCCACATGTTTCATCTTACTATGTGCAATAGGATTTTTGACAACCAATATTATAGTTTGATTATCACAATACATCATAGTCCATGTATCAACTAGAAATCTAAGTTTTCCCATGAGTTGTTGAATCCACACATCCTCTATGCTAACATGCATTGCACCGTGATATCATGTTTCTACAGTGAATAAACAAATCACCTTTTGATTTTAACAAAGTTATCAACTTAACGAGAACTGTGACCTCAAAACAAGAACTCTAGCCCTTAAAACCCATATTTTTGCATAAAAAAACATGAAAATCAACCCCCAAATCAAAAAGTGGTGCTACCGGTAGCACCATTTTTCGATCATGGGTTAAAATTACAATTTTTTTCAAGTATGTCCTTAAAAGCTCATATAGATGATCAGAAAAACCTTAAAATCAACACCCAAATCAAAAAGTGATACTACCTAAAACAATTTTTTTCTTCTAAACATTAAAATTATAGATATTCATGACCTAATTGAAATTTTGTCCTTGACAACAAATTCATGTGTAAATAAACAACTCAAAATTGGACTTGAAATGGTCACTTGAAAATTTATTTACAAACCTTTTTTTTTTTTTTAAATTACATTAAAAATAAATAAATAGAAAAGAGAAAATCTTCGCAAATAATTTTTTTTTAAATGAAGAAAATAACACATTTAAAAAAATATATTCAAAATTCAATTTTTTTTTTAAAGATTAAAAAAGAAGGGGGGAAAAGAAACATAACTATATATATATATATAAGAATCATTAAAATGCTAGCTGGAATGTGGGGACGTTGGGAATGTGGATACAAGTGTCCCGAACGAGTAGAAGTTTCCCACAAATTTGTAGGAAACGTTGAAGTTGAGAGTGACAATGATATATATTAAAAAAAGAAATCCAAGGTTAATTTAGGGCAACGTTGTTCCTATTGCAACAAGTAACAATTACAATATCGATATTACTAATTTAATTTGTACTAATAATTATATGAATATATTTAACACTATTAAAAATTTAACATCCATAAAGATTCGATTAGAAAATGAGAAACAAAATTGAAAATACATATATAAAGTTTTAACATCTTTTAAAAATTAAACTTTACATATATAAATTTCAAACATCTTTGTAAATTTGAAGCATTATTCTTGTTCTTATTGGAAAAAACTAAATAGTGATACTCTTGTAATTTGGAAATACAATAAAGATCAATGATATGGTTGGTTGATAGCAACAACAAACTGGAGCAAATGCTTACCATGGATAGGGTGTTAATTTATTCTACTATCATGTTTGGTCTGGGCTTGAAAAAAAATACACATGCATTAAAAAAAAATCATATCCACAACTATAAAGTGAGTAGTATTATTTTTTTTACTTAATAATATTTGATGTAGTTTAGTCTTTGCTTTATAGTGATATTTTAAATAAATATAATGAAAATATTTGTAATAAATTATGTATTTGTAAGAATGGAAGAAAAATATTTATATTTTAATTTAATAGAATTTTAATTTAAAGCTCTCTATTTCCGAAACTAGTTCCTAAGCTCCCATTTTCTTGATGTTGAAGTTCCCAAAAAGCTCTCAAGTTCCCAAAGTTCCCATCCAATTGGGGGCGTTCCCTACTAGTTCCCAAGCTCTCGGAACGTCAGGAATAAGTTTCAGAGACGTTGAAAATGCTTGGAGAGGTTCAAACGTAAAAAGAATGAAAAAAAAAAAAAAATTCAAAAACGCAAACAAAGAAAGAAATTCAATAAAAAAAAATCTAAAATAAAAATATTCAAAAAATATTAACAAATCGAGTTGGTTGGGTGTCGTGGGGGGCGATGCACAACATCGCCCCATCCCCCACAGGCTAAGGTCTGTTCCCGTGGGGCCAGGCCTTAGCCCATGGGGGTTGGGGCGATGCCAGACATTGCCCCCCATGCCCAAATTCATACAAGTTATTTTTAAAATGTTTTTTCAAACAATTTTTTTGTTATATTTTATTTAGTTTTGAAATAAAAAAAGAGTATTGAGAAGTGGCGGGCGATGGCGGGGAGGGCGATTTTGGCGCTCATGGCATTTTCAAACCTAGTTCAGCTCCTGAACCTCCCTACAGGATGTAAACAGACCCGTCAACCTTCAGAGTCACTTCTACATCGGTAATACCCTCTTTAACAGTATTCTATGATTTTAAAACATTTTTCCCGTTGTTTATTTTACTTACTGTGACAGTACAGTCGCCTCAGACCTTCGCCTTTGTCTGTTACCCGAGACATTCCAGCAACCTTTGTCGTTTCCCTGCCCATATCTGACCTCTGTTCGGGGATGAATGACCTGCTTTACCATTCCTGACCACTGATCTGTCTGCTTGATCTACCATCCCATTGGACCGGACATTTACCTTCTCGAAGTATCGCTCGGTGTCCAATCTTCTACATCTTGAATCCGGGTTTCTAGCTGTACACATGGGGGACCCTTGGGACCACCCAGAAGCTCTAGCCTCGATTGATGAATTATGTTCTAAGCATTTCCTTTCCAAACAGACAGCAGACGCCCCACCTCCATCCTCTTCAAGCCCCCTCCTCACACAGTCCTCTGCCCCACCACCTTCTACACTAGCCTCTTCATCCTTTATTCACTCTACTCACCCTCCTTTGGTACAGCTCCCATCTGGCACTTCTCTTCCAGGCTTCCCAAAGACTTGCACCGGTTCCCAGATCTTTTTTCCTCATAACGTCCATCAGACAGTGCAGCACTCGACTCCACATAAGAAACTTGGCACACATAAACGAATTCAAAAAGTATGGAAACCGAAACGTAGACATGCCAAACTAGTTCTGGGAGTGGACATCGGGCTCCCCGAAGCTTGTAACTTAGCCCTATGCGCCCTAGTTGGACGTATAGCCTACAAGCTAAACTGCAAACAGAATGTAGAAGACTGGATGGAGACTGTTTGGAGACCTCTTCTCGGATACCTCCCAAAATTTCACCTGTTACAGCATGGGTGGCTTGGCTTCATTTTTAAGACCCCAGCGGACTCGGCATTGATTCTGGAAGGTTTTTGGCCCATCGACGAAGGTAGTCTCATGCTAAAACGTTGGAGACTTGGTTTCAACCCGGCAACGGAATCCTTTGGTCTTCGTCATCTCTGGGTACTTCTCCCAGGCCTCCCGCTCCAGTTTTGGAACCTGCCATCCCTTGAACGGATTGGAGCATCCTTAGGGCGTTTTCTCAAGGTTGACATAAAGCTACTTGAAGCTGCTGACAGAAGACTTGCAAAGATTTATGTGGAAGTAGACATACAGGTTGGACTCCCAGAAGTCTTGGAGATAGACTGGCGTGGACAGCTGATCTCCCAGGATTTGGACTTTCTCGGCATACCCTTCCGCTGCTCCTATTGCCGCAGAACAGGACACCTCCGGCGAGATTGTTACAAGTTCCCCCCAACAGATGATCTTCTGGACCTTGCCGAAGAGGCCAACTTCAATGGATATATCTCTTCTCCTAGCCAGACACCCGAGGTACCTCACTCACCATCTGAGGACCTGGCTCCGGAGAATGATATTGTGAGCATAATACACTCACTCTGCCCTACTCTGTACAGCTCCTTATCAGCCTCGGACAGACTTTTCATATCAGAGCATGCTGCACACATTTTGCCTCCATCCTCCCAGATTACACCTTCAGCCCCTCCACTTGACCCCCACGATTCAGACATCTCTCAGACATCGGCCTCAACTTCAATTCCTGATCACCCCTCCCTCGCTTCACCAATCCCTCCGACTGCACATTTACTTTCAGAGACAGACCCCTTCTTAGACTTAGTAGACTCCCTGGAGCCAAACGCTCTAGCTGGTTCGTCCGAGCCCCCCCACTCGGATTCACAATTGGATTCCTAT
>ML776775.1:556290-575165 GCA_009831015.1 Picea engelmannii
TGTGAATTTTTAAAAGTATATAAAAAAAAATTAAGCAATGATTTAGGAGCCGATTTTGAGTTGTTTATCGACGATGGTATTTGTTGTCGAGGCCACAATTTCAATTAAGTGATAATTTTAACTCCAAAAAAAAATGGTGCTACTGGTGGCACCGCTTTTCGATTCAAGGGTCAATTTTAAGGTCTTTGTCTAGAATGACTTAAGTTGTCAACACAGTGGGTCTGAATGGGTCCAAATTTTAATCACTGCAAAAAACAGGGTGCTACCAGTAGAGTTCTTGTTTTTCAGAGGTCCCATTTTTTACCCCGTTTCAAAAAATGGTGCTACCGATAGCACTATTTTTTGAAATGGGGGTAAAAATGCAACCTATGAAAAACGAGAACTCTGGAGAGTTCTCCTTAAGTTGGTAACTATGTTTTTTTACAATACCAAACAATGGGTCCAAAGCCAAATTGAAACATATAGCTAGATGTTGACTTCCTGTCATCCCCATCTCCAACCCAATCTAAGTTGGTGTATCTGACTAATTGGTTCACTATGTAAATACAATGCTTTATAGAAACCTAGTAAGTTCCCTTGACATAACGGATAATTATGTTTGTGGCTTTAAGGTGACTTTCTCACACATTTTGCATAAACCAAGAAACCAAAATGATAGCAAAGGAAATATCAGGTTGACTCTAATTTAAATAAATTATTTTGCTAACAAGCTATCGATAGAGTGTAGCAACAAATTCCACAAAATCACACTCATTTGTTAGTTTCACTCTCAACTGATAAGTTATAGCACATGGTTTACAGTCTTCCATTTTGAACTTCTATTAAAGATGTACCACATACTTAGGTTGAGAAATAAAGACACCATCCTCTAGATATAATACTTGGATTCCCAAAAGGAAATTCAATAGACCAAGGTCAATCATCTATAAGGTATTTGCTAATTATTTCTTCAATAACATGTTGATGTGACATAATTTCCCTTCAACAGTAAGGGGTACTCCTCGGTACACAGTCCCAATTAGACTATGTATCGTTTGGTTTAGGAGACCCATCCAGATTCTAACCCGACGTCCATTACTGGGTATGAGGGGTGATTGAATGGTTGTGAATGTGATGGGTATGGGAATGCAAATGCAGTCTAACTAAATGTAGAAATAAAATCTAGTCTACTATATCCTAGCTAGGAGCGTCTACGGTAACCATATGAGCATTTGTAATGAAACTAATTCCTGAAAATAAATTCTTTTAGATAGTTGTTAAGAAGTAACAAGGTTAGACAACACATGCATGTAGATACATAACCCGATTAGTCTAAATCATGAAGTTACATACATAAGAAAGTCATCGTCTCGGGACAAACATAAGAAATTATAATCAAAGATGCAATAATGGTTTCTATTTGCATAAGAAAAGGGACATTCTTATAACAAATGTAAACAACACAATTTGTTGAAAGTAGTTTACAACAGACAACCATTTATAAAAGTTCTTCTCTCCCACAAAATTTGTCCCTGAGGGTTTCTCAATATTAATTCACAAAATAGTTTGTCAATATACAATGCTTGAAGATCCCCTTGTAAAATGGGCATCTTCCTTTATTTATAGAAGTTTTAGTTTGAATTCTGCAACAAGCAGTTACAAAAACTCTTCATCTTTCGCTTTTGAATTGTTGTTGATAGGTGTTAGAATAAGGATGAAGCTGATGGCAGTTAGCAAAAGACAAAACATAAAATAGTTGTAAGAAAATTTGAAATTGCTATTTTGTCTTATTCATGTGATTTTGTCTTTGATGTAGGATGCCCAGACTTTATATTTCCCATCGATTGATATGACTCTGCAGTATAAGAGTTCCTCAAGGGAGATGACGTGGGAGGTTGAAATGTCGGTCAGAGTCTTCATATCCCTCATCAAATTGGCCATGAACGCTTGTATCATGGTATGAATCTTGTGTGGTTGGACAAGGTGTTTCTGCATTACTTCTACTATTACCTTCGTTGATGCTCGAGCTTTCTCCCATTTTTTGTATATGCTCTGCTAGATTTCTTCAAAAAACTCTCCCACCATCTTGGTTTTCCCGAGTTCTTCAATGGGAGGGAGGGCCAAATTTTGTTGGAGAGAAGAACTCTTGTAAATGGTTGTTTGTTGTAAACTACTTTCAACAAACTGTGTTTTGTTTACATGTGTTGTAAGAATGTCCTTTAGTTTATAGACTTTTCTTATGCAAATTGAAATCATTATTGTAGCTTTGCTTATTCTTTCTTATGTTTGTCCTGAGATGATGAGTTTCTTATGTATGTAAATTCATGATTTATACTAATTAGGTTATGTATCTACATGCATGTGTTGTCTAAACTTATTACTTCTTTAAAAATATCTGAAAGAAGTTATTTGCAGGAATTAGTTTCATTACAACTGCTCATTTGGCTACTGTAGATGTTCTTAGCTAGTATAGGGTAGACTATATTTTAATTATGCATTTAGTTAGACTGCATTTTCATTCCCATTTCATTCACAACCATCCAATCACCTGCCATACCTAGTAATGGCAGTCGGGCTAGAATCCAGATGGGTCTCCTAAACCAAACAATGCATAGTCTAATTGGGACTGTGTATTGGGGAGTATCTCTTACTATTGAAGGGAAATTCCAACGCATCAACAAAACCCAAAATTAAATTAACATTTCTTCTTGTAATGACTAGGTCATCCACATATAATGAAACAATTAATGTTTCATCTTTTACATTCAATACATAAATAATGTGATCTTATTCATGGTGCTTGAAACTGAGATTGATGGGAAATAAATCAATCTTCACATAACATGCCACAAGGGCTTGTTTCAAACCATACAAGGATTTATTCAATCGGTACACAAGATTTTCATCCTTCTCAATATTAGGGGTTTGTAATACCCTCAGTTTTGACCCTTGGAATTTATTAGATTAGGCTATATATAAATTGTAAATGATGTAAATATGCTAGTATGTATTCCTAGGTAAGAGATCAAGGCTATGACCTGACAAGTGAATGGATAGACATATATGATGTGAATATATGTATATGGACCGTATGGTGGGATTTCCATGATGAAGTCAAGATATATAAATATTGATGTTGGAATATAATACATAATGGTCCAAGATGGAAACAAAGTTCATGAGAGGGGTTATGCTTCCACTAGAGGGGAAGAGGAAAGGTGGCCCATGGGAAAATAAATCCTATATTTCCAAGTGTCAACCTCAGAACTCATACCTTTCCACCCTGTTCCTTAAAGGAAGACATCCACCTCCTTTGACTTATCAAACAAATCATTTTATGCATGTAAGAGGTTGGTGGGGAAAATATTTTCACATAGTTATGGGAGCATGGACTAAGTACAATCATCATGGGAAGTGTAAGAGTCCTACATTTCCCTGGTCAGAGGTAATGTTATCAATTCATTTCAACAAATCCTCTCATTTACATTGACTATAACATTGAGGAAATAACTAACGCATTCACACTTTATGTAGCTCATGTTGTTTTCTACATTACCAATCTTTTACCAATTTGGAAATTAACCAAAATTATCACCATGAAGAGAAAAAAATTGTAGACATGGGGTGAAAAATAGTTGGTTGTAGGTGAGCATAGAGGAGGGGAATGGTAGGAACTCATCACCCACTGTTCATTTTCTACTCTTTGGATGCCTAAGAGACAAGTATTGTTCTTATAGATAAATCTTAGAAAGAATACAATAGATTGAGCTTTTTTGTCCACATTGAAGAACACTAGAGGGAAGAATATATTTGAGGCACTTGTTGGCCCTTGGTTATGGAAGGAAGTGAAGATCGAGGAAGAAAAGGTAAAACATGAACTACGCAGGAGACACAATGACTGTCACTGGGTCAAAGTAAGCAAAAGATCAGAAAAGCCGGAGCGAAGTACGGAAAAACAAGTCGTTGGATGAGGAGATCAAGGATGACAGATCAATAAGGAAGATGGATCGAGGACAACTCAACAAGCAGAGAAAGCTACCATTGGATTCTTTGGAGCACCATGCGAAAAGGGAGGAAAAGCAGGCTAGCGAAGCCCTGAAAAGGTGGGTCAAGTTGACCTAAGGTTTTAGACACCTAGGGTTTTGGAAAATTAGGGTTTTGACACCGAGGTTTCAACCTAAGACTATCGGTGAGGGACTATAATGTATAAATAGAGGTCGAGAGGACCTAGGTCAGGTCGGTACTAGTGTTGGGTATTGATATTGATTGATTGAGAGATTATTGTACTATGAGAGAGAGGAGTGCTGAGAGTGAGAGCCTTCTGGTATTGTAAGATCTTCAGCTGGGTGCGAAGATCAAGCCCTGCAGCTGGGTGGGTAGGAAGGTGAGAGACAGAGAGAAGAAAAGAGAAGATCTGCTAACTAAGAGCGCAGATCAGAACTATATGCTTTATCTTAATATATCATAAGCATAGTTCTATGGACGTAGCCCTAGAGAGAGGGTGAACCACGTATATTTTGTGTCATATGTGTGATTGATGCATGAATCTCTGTCATTGTTATACTGTTAATTGCGTTATTACGTTAGATCAGATTTATAGCTGTGCAGAGTAGATCTAGATGATAAGAGGTATATGAATGTTGCAGTATTGTTGTATTAGTTCCACTTGATATTCCCCTGGTTGTAGACATCTCTGTCCTGCAACCCCCCTCTTAGCTTCTTCGGGTGAGACTACATATACTTCGCAAGTGTTGCCAAAAGGGCCAGTAGGTAGGGCTTGTTGGTGCGCTCTTGGAGTGAACCCTAGGTCTGCCCCTGTGCCAACAAATGATCATGTTGTCGGGATCATAATCTTTTTAAAGGGAATGTCAAGGTGGTTCCCGTCGAAGACAGAGATTCAAAAGTGGATAGAGGATCAAGAGAGGGACTTCGCTGAAGCCCAGAACAAGAACCCTAAACTGAGTACTAAAGATTGGCTACAAAGATACATCTTCACCGACATTCATGAGATCTTCTTTGGAGGAATCCACTAGGAGTTGTTTGAGTGGTTGGCTAGGTTAGCCGATACCCAGTTTGATATCAAATCTAGACCTCCTCTGGTTTGGACACCAGCACTGATCCAGAAGGTCAAGAGATTTGACAACATTGTATCCAGAGTAGTAGATCATTGGTTTGATAGTATCATTGGAGGGTATATCACCGAATTTTTTGTTGATAGGGTAGAATCATATAGCCAAGCCGAGAGATACTTTTTCAAAGGACCCAGAGGAAAAAAATTTCACTTTTTGAAGCTGAGAATCAAGATGTTGTTACATGAAAAGAACGTCTTGAAGATATAGTAGATTGGTTGGACCTGAAAAGGCTAATGTTCAGAAATTCAGACAGCGATAGCGACACAGAAGTTGGACATACGTGCAATGGAAGAGTATTCAAGGGGATTCATCTTGAGAGCATGTTCAAGAAAAACTACGGATAAGAGGGTTTCTATAGTGGAGAAGAGGTAGATCTAACTGACGAAGAACATTTAGAACCCACCAGAACAAAAGAAGGGGAAGCTGAAGAACTTTTCCAAAGCGAGCCAGAAACCTCAGGAACTGGGAAAATTACTGAAGTAAGTAACATTAACCCTCTTGTTGTTTCAATGGCACCAAGCAGCCAGAATAGCCAGAACCACTAGAGTCTTTAGAGTGTTGTTACTAGCACCTCAGCCTATACTCAGACATGAAGTCTAGGGAACTCTATGGCAAATGAGATGAGGCGCCCTATCTTCAGGGGAGATGGATCTGAGGATCCCGATCAACATTGGTTCTTGTGTGAGGCTGTGTGGAATATTAAAAGTATCACCGACGAAGCCATCAAGAGAACCCATTTCAACACTATGCTAAGGGACCGCACGCTGAGATGGTACATGAAACTTGTCCAAGGACTGGCGCAGCCTAAGCCACTGAACGAGATCAAGAATGCGTTGATTCCAAAGTTTAAGAAACCTAAGTCAGAGTCACAATGTATTACGAACCTAAAAGAGATCAAACAAAAGGTAGCGAAACCTATTTGAGAGTTCGACCAGAGATTCAAGACCCTAACAGGCCGATTAACTTTTCAGATCCCCGATGAACAGAACAAAGAATGGTTCATCGCGGCATTGTTACCACACATCAGAGTCCCTCTGATGCAACAGAAGATTGCATCGCAGGCTGAATCTTTGGAGATCGCCATGAAGCTTGAATCAACACCTATGGGAGAATCTAGCTCATGCATGAGCCAGATCTTGAGCCAACTGACTAGTTTGTCTCTGCAGGTCAAGGATATGAAGAATGACAAGGGGAAGGAAAAAAGAGAAGATATTTGGTGTGTAAGATGCAGATCCGAAGGTCATGATAAGGAACATCGTCCCTTATTTCATGAGTATTTGGCCTCAATGGCATCGAACCCCTTGAAGAAATTTAACCTTCCCTGGTGCGATGTATGCAGAAATAGGCAACACCCAGGTGAGTGCTATTACATGTAGAAGTATGTTCAGACACCCACAAACTTGTATTGCACATTCTGTAAATCAATGGGGCAATGATGATCGAGATTGTAGAGCTTACGATCTCATGCATGAGAGGTCGAGGGACATATACAATATTCAAGGCGAAGTACAAGAAGAAGGAAACAATCCGCAGTACAACTCTCCAGGGAGAGGAAACTTCAATCCTCGCGGTGGATACAGAGGACGAGGATGAGGAGGAGGTATGGGATGATGCCGAGGACAAATAATATGTTATAACTACGCGCAACCAGGAAACTTAGAAAGGGATTGTCAGAATCCTTGCACAACCTGCAGTTATTGTAACTCTTTCGAGCATGTCATAGAAGAATGCCATGTGTTGTTGGCTAAGCTTCAGGAAAGACGAAGACCCCAGCAGAACCCACAAGTGCAATTGATATATGTTGAACCATGAGGAATAGACCTTAGAGTCGCTATTATTACTCGAGGAGGTGCTACTACAGGAGAAGATAGAACAATCCAAAGAAAGATTGCAGAAGAGTCAGGTATCAGGAAAGCTGTGGAGAAGAATCAGGCTTTTGATGCAAGGAAAGAAAGACAAATCTTCGAGGAAGCAATACAGGAGTTCAAGGGGAACCAAGGACCCTCATCTAAAGCGCGACCAGAAATAAAAGAATATGGAATGCCTTAGGAATTTGATCAATCGGCTTCACTGAAAGAAGGAAAAGAGGTAAGTAAACTCATCAAATTTTTGTACACTTGTCTTAAGTTAATTTGGAATGAGAATGTTGTACAAGAGTTACATAACCTAATCAGGTAGTATGAGCTAGGAAAGGTAGACCCCTTACTGAATAGGGCAGTACACCAGATTGGTAAGAAGAGAAGAACAAACAAAGAATTACATTTGAATGCTCAAATAGGAGAGTATGATATAGACTATGTGGTCCTCGACTTAGGGTTGGAGGTCAATGTCATGACGAAGCAAACTTGGGCACTGATGGGAAAACCAAAGTTGATCTATTCCCCTATCAGGCTTAGAATGGCTAATCAGCAAGTTGTTAGCCCATTTGGACGATTGGAGCATGTCCCTATGGACATCGACGGAGTAAGGACCTTTTCATATTTTGAGGTAATTGAAATTGTTGATGATAGTTGCCCTTACCCTGCATTGCTAGGAATTGATTGGGCCTTCGACAATTCTACTGTTGTTGATTTAAAGAAAAGACACATGACATTTGAAAGAGCCAGCCTTAGGGTCATTGAACCTGTTGAGTCTCCATTTTGACACTTCTAATGCCCTATATTACCCCCTATCTGAGCCTATTTTACCTATTCCATGTGTAACTAATTGAGTGTTTCTTCCATAAATACACTTGATTACCTTGTTCATGTGCATAAGGGGTAAATTATGATTAAGACATGATTTGTTTAGTTTTCTTGAGTTAATTTGATTAAAATGGTTGATTTTGTATGATCCTAATTACTATGAATCTTAAGCAGCATGATCCGGTACCCAGTCTATTCCGATACCAAGGCTCCAGCTATTCCGGTACCAGCTTGTGCTAATCCGGTACTAGACATAATTCGAAATTTTTAAATGTTTCTAGAAGAATATCTGGCTCATTGGTTTTGTCCAGAGCGATGTTTTCATGTGGATTCATGAGTCAGAATCCATCCATCTCGCATGTGTGGACCTCCAGCTCAGGGGGAATGATTCTACCAAAATTAGCAAAAAAACTCAAACTGTCGACTTGTGCCTCGATTTTCGTGCATATGGTATCATATCTAGAAATTATAATACACGGGTTTTGTCCAAAATATGGAAAATTGAGTAAGCCATGGGCGGGTTTTCAAAATTAGAATTTGTTTGGGAGATATGGGTGGGGGACTAACTCGAATTTGCCCAAATTGTTAAAAAACTCGGATTTTTGGGATTTATCCTAAAAATTGTAAAAATTGTTTTCTTAGTTTGGGGATTCGGTTTCATCCATTCCTCCATGTATTTTATGTATAAATAAGACCTCATAGGTCTGAGTAGAGAGGAATTATTATGATGTAAGATTGGTTCTTGGAGAATGATACACATTGTGATGTTGAATGAGATGTTGAACTGCTGATTAAATCAATCAATTGAAGGAATGCAAATGTCGTTTTGTGCAATTCATGGGAATGAGTAAAGTGCTTTAGTCTGCAATCTCTCTAGAGGTACCTTGTTGGTTCGGCAAGGGCCCACCGCCCCAACCAAGGTAAACCTCTATGTACATGTTTTTGTGCGATTGTGTGAGTGTGAGCATTTAATAGTTGTGTGTTGTAAATGATTTCAAATGCATTTTAAGTTCACTACATAGTTGTTTGATTTTGAATCAGTTTGAGTAATTAGACATTGAACATAGTAGATAAGTTCCATTTTCATTTCTGCAGATTGATATTTAGTTAACAAGAGTTGGATAAATGCGTGTGATTGTTAAATATGCAATTGTTATTGTTTTGAATTTATGATTATGTTGCTCTTAGTAGGTACAAGAATCATAAGACTTCATCTCTCACCTTCATGCTTCATGTAATGAAGTCTTTCAAGCATATTGACTTCCTCTTGTATTGAAGAAGATTTGATTGGCATTGATAGGGTTATGATTGATTTCTTTCTAACAATGGATAAAGTGGATTGTTGATTGTTGTTTCAAATGCTACAGGGAACAAGATCTTAGGTTCATCTCTTCATTTCATGAGCCTCTAATGAACAGATTTGTCACCTAAGAAAGAACCTTTCGATTCACTGTTTGCTTGAGAAGTTTTGTTATCAGTTTTCTCTTCTAAGTTTGGAGTGGTATTGTTGAAGTGTGCCCAGATTCACTTGCTAGTTGTTGTTAAGAGTAGCAGCTACAGATAACTAATTCAAAGTCCATCTTTCCACTTCATGAGCTTGCAAATGGACAAGGCATTATCTGAGCAAAATCTTTTGAGTGCATGATTGCAAGTTTTGCTTTCTAATTTTTGAATTGTGTGAAGTGTGAAAACAAAGTATTGGTTTTTATATGGTTTTCTTGATTGAACTATACTCATCAGACATATGAACCTATCTATTATCGACACATATAGTGCATCAACTCTATTGATTACGAATCCCAGTTGATAATTTATGTTTGGTAATATATTATGCAAATAATTGCACCAACATTTTAGCGCCGTTGCCGGGGAGTTGTAAACAGTAATAGGTAGTATTTGAATCAGATTGTTTTAATGGTTTTGGATTGGTTATGTGGATGACCTAAGGGCGAAGAGAAGATGGTAAGATGTGAGAGAAGAGCCCACGCATCCACTTTGGTGGTGTTTCTCCAAAGTTAGGTTGTCCTCTCTTATTTTGATGCAAGTGTGTTTTTATTTATGCAAATTTAGTTTTATTTTTGATGAGCAAACTTGTGTGAACTGATAACCTGGTGACAACAGGGTCCCAGTAACGCAAGGAGTTCAAGTTTGGTGTGTTTTGTTTTTGCAAATAGTTTTAAAATTCAGATCTTTGATGATAAATCATGTTTGGGGTGATGTAAGAACCCCCCGAGTACTAATTTGTGTTGCGAGACAGGGATCATCAACCAACTAGAGTAATTCAAGGATGATCAAGATCTTGAAGAATGTTCCTCCAATAACTTTCTCACATTCTAGCAGCAGCTGGGATATCCACCTCTTAGGAAGAGCATATCTTCACAACAATCAAGAATCTATTTGTCTCTCCACATGAGGATTTAGAAGTCTCATCGGATTCCTCTTGTCAATTTGTTGAAGGGAATAAAGAATCATGGATAGAATTCAATCGAGAGCAACCAGTGGAACCTGAGATTGAGGAGTCCTTAGCATGTCTCTCAGCAGATCCTGTATGTACTCCAAAGACCAATCATCTTGAAGAGGATAATCTGCATAGCATGGTGGAGGAAGACATTCAGTGTGACCTAAACAAAGAAGAGACACAAGAATATAGTGATCCTATTGAAATATGGTTTCAATTAGTTATTAGGTCACACCACTCTTTTATTTTTCATTATTGCTTGATCTCATCATCAAAGCAGTTGGTCCTTCATACTCTGATATGCATTAAAATTTATCTTTTAAACCTGAGTATGGATATATTTCTAACCCTGTTACGCACATGGCTTCACTGGAAGTATTCTTATACTTGAAGGACATTTTCTTTTGTTCAAATAGAGTAGGATAGGTAAACAAATAAATAAATGTTTCACATAAGTACAATGCAACCTGTCTTTCATACTTTTCATAAATGGGAATTTCAAAAGCTAATAAAGCAATCAGTTTAAGATCTTTTGTTCCTATAATAGATTTCTTTTTAGAAGTTATGATGATTTTGTTTGGAATCTTATGAGAAGGGAATCTCTTCATCCTCCAAATGCACACATAATATTGGAAGGGTTTCAAAAGTGGAGAAGACATCCTTGTCAACAGAAGATAACACTTAAGGGAGTGCTTCATGACCTAGTTCTTCAAAAATCTTCTTTTTCCTTAAAGTTGTTAAAAATGATGCATTCATGCTTTATATTTACCTATCTATTTTAAGACCGCTATTTCACAAGGATGATCGATTAAGTGATCTTTTAGCAGTTGAAACTAAATGTTAAGTCCAAACTATTTCATTCATAGCTAATAATTCAACTTTTGACATTTTCCCTAACTTTTGTGAATAAAAAATCTAGTTTTAATTAGTTCTATTGGTTTGTTTTAGCAGGTGTTCACAACTCTCCGAGCAACCCTTTTTTTAGCATCTCACGTTGTTTGCATGAGGCCATGCAAAACCTTAGGCATGGGGGAGTGGTTTCTAAAACTTTCATATTCTTTTGCAACTTCCGTCGACGAAGCCAAATCAACATGTTCAGTGCTGGGATTTGATAGTCATTTCCAAATTTCGGTACCATTCTATTCTGGTACTGCAGAATTGTGTTCATCCGGTACTGCAAACAATGTTTGCCTCTGCGTTCATCCGGTACTGAACAACATTCCTGTGCTCATCTGGTACTGTGCTCATCCGGTACTGATGGTCGCATGTGTGCTCATCCAGTACCAAAGGAGGAGGTCTGTGCTATTCCGGTACTGAAGCACAACCCTGCGTCCATCCGGTACTGGTAATAAGGTGTTGGTATCTCTAATCATGTATTTAAGTTTTGTTTCTCGATTTAAGTACTAGGACATATAAATTCAACATTTTTCGTTTTATTAAAGGAATTAGACTAATTATGCAGTAAACATATGGTTACTCTCAATTATTGCACGCTCCCTCCATGAAATTTTGCAAGCCCTCCTATACATCTCCTCGTATATTATCATTGAATTCCTTGGTGAAGTGGTTGTCATCATGAATGAGAAAAAATCATCCATCATGTCACTATGTTTATGCCCCTTTCTCTGTTTCGGTACTGCTCTGTTCCGGTACTGTCCTATTCCGATACTATCTATTACGGTACTGCAGAAACATGTTTGTATACCAATTACTTATCTGGTACTGATGCCAAAGTGATATGATCTTTTTCATGTGCTTAACATTGTTTTCACGTCAGGTAATTAGAGGTATGGGATAATATCTTCATGTTCTTTATATCAAGGATCATTTAAGTCTTGTGTTGAATTGTTTTTACTCTCATGCACATCTTCCTCCTACATTTATACACTCAACCTTGAATGAATCATCCTTGCTCTCCTTTAAGAAGATATTTTCACATTTACCTCTATATGATAATGTGTGCACTTGTCTTATTACTTCATCATTTTGAAGAAGTGATTGCTAATTGAAATATCCATTGAAAAGTGGTAACACCATTATGTCAAATACTAACCTAGTTGATTCAACAAGTTCTTATCCAAGTTTATCTTTACAAGTTTCTCTTGAGAGGTATTGATGAAAACTTCATGTGGTGGACTGCCCTTGCAAAACCGCAATGAACTTTCATGAGAACCCTAATAGGATTAACTAGAGGGACCTCTTAGTCATTATCCGAGATGTTCCATTATACATTGAATAGATGAGATTTAAGTTGAATGTGAATGATGTCACCCTTGGGATAGTTGCAAACAATTAATTATGTGCCTAATAAATCTAAAACACTCTCGTACCACCTGTCTTCCTTATACTCTAAAACTGTCAATGAACAGTATACACAATTCTAAATCTTTTGAGTAATATAATAAAAAGAAAGTATGAGGAAGTACAAGTAAACCCGTCGGGGTACTGAATAAGCCTACTAGCAGCGGGGCCATGCTTGTATGGTACTAAGGTAAACCCGTCGGGGTACTGAACAGACCTGTTGGCAGCGGGGCTATGCCAGGTAAAGGGAGTTGAAAAACTTAAAGTGGCACACTTAAAACTGAACAAAAACCCTTGGGTCTCATTTTGAAGCAATCACTATCAAATCAAGGCTAGGAGATGACCTTTATATCTCTTGGATGATGTTCTTAAGAACCTTCAAGTATCCACTTTAGAGTTCTATCTTTAAAAAATATGTTTGCACGAGAAGTGGGACCCTCAGTGTGTATAATTCACCTTACCTAAGCAAGAAGAGATTCATCTCTAAAAACTTGGATCTGAAACGAGTTAATCATCTTGGGATGTATTCCTTTATGTGTTCCTCTCTTCAAATGATATCTAAAATATGCTTATATCACTTTTGTTTTAAAGGTAATCTAGTCAGGGAGGCCTATTAGTCAAATTCATTTAGAAAACTCTTGGCCACTATCCTATAATCGTATTAGAGTCACATCCAACCCTTTCTCCTAACTTTGATCAAAAACAGATTGGATAAGACTTAACGTCAAATCACTAACATATCTAATCTATTACTCATGACTCCACTTTGTCACCATAACTACTTTGCCATGAGTAAAAATGTGAAGCATAAGCCAAGAATTTTATATTGTTTTATAGGAACTTAGGAGCTAAAGAAGGATGAAACTTCAGGGAATGCTTGATCGAGTGAAGAGTATCATCAATTGTGAATTTTTGAAGATCATTGTTGCATGAGGACATGCAATGAATTAAGCATGGGGGAATGTAGAGTCTCCATTTTGACACTTCTAATGCCCTATACCCCTCTATCTGAGCCTAATTTACCTATTCCATGTGTAACTAATTGATTGTTTCTTCCATAAATACACTTAATTACCTTGTTCATGTGCATAAGGGGTAAATTATGATTAAGGCATGATTTGTTTAGTTTTCTTGAGTTAATTCGATTAAAATGGTTGATTTTGTATGATCCTAATCACTTTGACTCTTAAGAAGCATGATCCGGTACCTAGTCTATTCTGGTACCAAGGCTCCACCTATTCTGGTACCAGCCTGTGCTAATCCGGTACTAGACATAATTCAGAATTTTTGAATGTTTCTAGAAGAAAATATGGCTCATGGGTTTTGTCTAGAGAGATGTTTTCATGTGAACATGTGAGTCATAATCCACCCATCTCACACGTGTGGACCTCCAGCTCAGGGGGAATGATTCTACCAAAATTAGCAAAAAAACTCAAACTGCCGACTTGCGCCTCAATTTCTGTGCATATGGTATTAGATCTAGAAATTATAATACATGGGTTTTGTCCATAATATGGAAAATTGAGTAAGACATGAGCAGGTTTTAAAAATTAGAATTTTTTTGGGAGATATGGGCGGGGGACTAACTCGAATATGCCCAAATTGTTAAAAAACACAGATTTTTGGGATTTATCCTAAAAATTGTAAAAAATGTTTTCTTAGTTTGGGGATTCGGTTTCATCCATTCCTCCATGTATTTTATGTATAAATAAGACCTCATAGGTATGAGTAGAGAGGAATTACTATGATGTAAGATTGGTTCTTGGAGAATGATACACATTGTGATGTTGAATGAGATGTTGAATTGCTGATTAAATCAATCAATTGAAGGAATGCAAATGTCGTTTTGTGCAATTCATGGGAATGAGTAAAGTGCTTTAGTCTGAAATCTCTTTAGAGGTACCTTTTTGGTTTGGAAAGGTCCCACCACCCCAACCAAGGTAAACCTCTATGTACATGTTTTTGTGCGATTGTGTGAGTGTGAGCATTTAACAGTTGTGTGTTGTAAATGATTTCAAATGCATTTTAAGTTCAGTACATAGTTGTTTGATTTTGAATGAGTTTGAGTAATTAGACATTGAACATAGTAGATAAGTTCCATTTTCATTTCTACAGATTGATATTTAGTTAACAAGAGTTGGATGGATGCCTGTGATTGTTAAATATGCAATTGTTATTGTTCTGAATTTATGATTGTGTTGCTCTTAGTAGGTACAAGAATCATAAGACTTCATCTCTCACCTTCATGCTTCATGTAATGAAGTCTTTCAAGCATATTGACTGCCTCTTGCATTGAAGAAGATTTGATTGGCATTGATAGGGTTATGATTGATTTCTTTCCAACAATGGATAAAGTGGATTGTTGATTGTTGTTTCAAATGCTATAGGGAACAAGATCTTAAGTTCATCTCTTCATTTCATGAGCCTCTAATGAACAGATTTGTCACCTAAGAAAGAACCTTTCGATTCATTGTTTTCTTGAGAAGTTTTGTTATCATTTTTCTCTTCTAAGTTTGGAGTGGTATTGTTGAAGTGTGCCCAGATTCGCTTGCTAGTTGTTGTTAAGAGTAGTAGCTACATATAACTAATTCAAATTCCATCTTTCCACTTCATGAGCTTGTAAATGGACAAGGCATTATCTGAGCAAAATCTTGTGAGTGCATGATTGCAAGTTTTGCTTTTTAATTTCTGAATTGTGTGAAGTGTGAAAACAAATTATTGGTTTTTATATGGTTTTCTTGATTGAACTATACTCATAAAACATAGGAACCTATCTATTATCGGAACATATAGTGCATCAACTCTATTGATTACGAATCCTGATTGATAATTTATGTTTGGTAATATATTATGCAAATAATTGCACCAACAACACCCTTAGATCCAGATGAGGGTCCGCGATATACATAGCCCATCAGAGAAGAAGACCACGCATATGAGTTGGAAAACATATATAAATTAACAACCAGACAACAAGGTTATATCAACCCTACTGTCGATGGAAATCTAAGTTGGTGAAGTGACAACGCGTGCTCATCAGATTCAGAAGAAGCATTGTGAAACTGGCAGAACCAGATGTATGAAGTATCCACAAGGAGATGTGCTCGACTGACCAGAGAAGTTCGTTGGATTGGTACAACAACAAGTAACTTGCCTACCTTTGATGGTATGGACCCTCTAGAAGCCTTCCTCTCAAATTTTGAAACAAGTGTACCAGAACAACAGAGGCTATTGGCTATGGATGAGGCCCTGAAAGCTACACCAACAAGATGGCGGGGGACGCACAAAAGCAAGATTACAGGCTGGACACAATGTCGAACCTTGATGACAATGCGGTTCTCAACACAAGTAGGAAGCTGCGAAGTGAGGTACACAGGTCGAAGCTTCCCAAAGGACCATGTGCAAAGTTTTGAAGAAGCCTGGAGTGACATTCCTTGAGAACAATGGGTACACAGATTCATTAACACGTTGGACACGTCCCCTATTAACTGGTACCTTCAAGCGGAGCTGCACCTCATTACTGCAGATTGGGAAGGTATGCTTTGGAATTTTGTAACCACCTTTTTGTTTGAAAGTGAATTTCCTTCAGTAGATCAAGCACTACATATTGTGAGGAAGAAAGTATTTAAGGAGGCATCTAGCCTCCCTTTGGAGCAAGCAGAGGATGAATGGACTGCACCATTCCAGAAACTACAGGGATGTTACAACATTAATGCCGACACAGATGATGATCCGAGGAAGATAAAAATTACTGAGACAAAAGGCCACAAGGATGTGGAAGGACTAGGAGTTGATCTTCCATTCATTGGAAAACCGATCAAGATAAAGAAAGTCAATATTGGGACAGAGGAGACACCAAAGCTTTCCAATGTTGGAGATTACTGGGATGTTGCTACCATTGACAAAATTACAGAATTACTGCATGAGTATCAAGACTTGTTTCCGACCAAGTTCACTGATATGAAGGGTATCAAAGGACCTATGGGAGAGATGAGAATACCTTTGAAACCAGGTGTGAAGCCAGTAAAGCAAAGACCCTGCAGATTGAACCCGAAATACAAGGAAAAAGTGAAGATCGAGCTCGACAGAATGTTAGAAGCAGGGATTATTGAACCTATCGAAGAGTCAGAGTGGATCAGACCTATGGTGGTGCAAGACAAGAAGACATGTGAGATCAGGATCTGCATAGATCTTAGGAAGATGAATGATGCTTGTTTGCATGATCCTTTCCCTGCACCATTTACAGACGAAGTATTGGATAATCTGGGAGGCCAGGAGGTATATTCTTTTACATATGGGTTTTCAGGATACCATCAGATCCAGATTGCCAAGGAGGACCTCCACAAGACCACATTTTACACAGAATGGGGATCCTACCAATACACAATGATGCCATTTGGACTGAAGAATGCCCCATCCATCTTCTCCAGGGTGGTGGTCGAAGCATTCAAAGAATTTTTGCATAAGTTTTTAGAAGCATATTTTGATGACTGGATTGTTTTTAGTTTTCTGAAAAATCATATTGAATGTCTAAGACTAATGTTGGACAAATGCAGGCAGTACCAAATTTCTTTAAATTTGAAGAAGTGCATCTTCTTCTCACCATTTGGAGTATTATTAGGACATATTGTATGCAAGAAAGGATTGTTGGTTGATCCATCAAAAATTGCAATTACATTCGACTTATCGCATCCTACTTCAGTCAAACAACTACGCACTACGCTAGGACATACTGGCTATTACATGCAATTTATCAAAGGATATGCTCCGATTACTACGCCAATGGAGAAGTTATTAAATAAATACTGTCAGTTTGGTTGGACAGACGAATTTCGACAGAGCTTCGACACACTGAAACAAAATATGGTGACTGCACCCATTCTGGTCTTTCCAGACTGGAGAAGAGAATTTCATGCGCATGTCGATGCATCTTCTATTGCATTAGGAGAAATATTGGCACAACCTGGAGAAGGGGAGATGGACCATCCTTTATCATTTGCCAGCAGAAAGCTATCTATAGCTGAAATCAATTACACTACTACAGAGAGAGAAGGATTAGCCATGGTGTACGCACTGCAAAAATTCCGCCATTACTTACTGGGAGGACACTTTAAAATGTTTACTGATCACTCTACGCTAAAGTACCTAGTCAACAAGCCAGTGTTGGGGGCGCGAATATGCAGATGGCTTCTCATGTTTCAAGAATATGATTTTGAGATCATAGTTAAGCCAGGAAGAATGAACAAGGGACCCGACCACCTGTCGAGGTTGGAACATGGCGAAGAACCCACCAGTCTGGAGGATACACTACCGGATGCACAACTTCTCTCCATTAGGAAGATGGATGACCACTCGTAGACATAGTCCAATTCCTTTCAACAGGAATGGCTCCAAGTGAGTATACAATTTCCTAGAAGAAACAATTAGTGGTGCGCGCTGCAGACTTTTCACTAATAGCTGGTCAGCTATATAAGATGGGACCTGATGAGATACTAAGAAGATGTGTGATGGAGGTAGAGTGCCCGCTGATCCTCATAGAATCTCATGAAGGCATCACAGGAGGACATTACGCAGGGAAATAAACTACACATAAGGTTCTGCGAGCTGGCCTTTGGTGGCCTACTTTACACAGAGATGCTAAAGAGTATACCAAAGCCTGTGATGTATGCCAGAGAGTTGGAAAACCATCCCGAATAGATGAAATGCCACTAGCACCGCAGATGACCCTACAATCATTTGAAAAGTGGGCCATTGACTTTGTGGGATCTATAAACCCACTAGGAAAGTGCACAGGAACAAGGTACATTATCACTGTGACAGAATACCTGAATAGATGGGCCGAAGAAAGAGAAATCAAGGATTGTAGTGCAACTATAGCTGCGTGTTTTATATTTGATAACATAATAACCAAGTTTGGATGCCTTAAGACTCTTATGAGTGATCAAGGCACTCATTTCATCAACAAGATAATGGAATCCATGACTGAAGAATTTGTAGTTCACCATCAGAAGAGTACACCTTAACATCCACAAGCAAATAGAACGGTTGAAGCATTCAACAAAATCTTGGAGACAACATTGACAAATATTTGCAGTGTGAATAGGGATGACTGGGATTTAAGAGTACCAACAGTACTTTGGGCTTATAGAACCACTTGCAAGAAATTAACAATGCAAATCCCTTTCAAGTTGGTTTATGGTCTCGAAGTTGTTGTCCCGATGGAGTACTTGGTACCAAGCTTAAGAATTGTTGCATTTACAGACATGGATGATACTGGCACTATTTGTGAGAGGCTTGCCCAGCTGGTTGAACTAGAAGAAG
>ML776775.1:575215-600414 GCA_009831015.1 Picea engelmannii
TCCTTTATGTGTTCCTCTCTTCAAATGATATCTAAAATATGCTTATATCACTTTTGTTTTAAAGGTAATCTAGTCAGGGAGGCCTATTAGTCAAATTCATTTAGAAAACTCTTGGCCACTATCCTATAATCGTATTAGAGTCACATCCAACCCTTTCTCCTAACTTTGATCAAAAACAGATTGGATAAGACTTAACGTCAAATCACTAACATATCTAATCTATTACTCATGACTCCACTTTGTCACCATAACTACTTTGCCATGAGTAAAAATGTGAAGCATAAGCCAAGAATTTTATATTGTTTTATAGGAACTTAGGAGCTAAAGAAGGATGAAACTTCAGGGAATGCTTGATCGAGTGAAGAGTATCATCAATTGTGAATTTTTGAAGATCATTGTTGCATGAGGACATGCAATGAATTAAGCATGGGGGAATGTAGAGTCTCCATTTTGACACTTCTAATGCCCTATACCCCTCTATCTGAGCCTAATTTACCTATTCCATGTGTAACTAATTGATTGTTTCTTCCATAAATACACTTAATTACCTTGTTCATGTGCATAAGGGGTAAATTATGATTAAGGCATGATTTGTTTAGTTTTCTTGAGTTAATTCGATTAAAATGGTTGATTTTGTATGATCCTAATCACTTTGACTCTTAAGAAGCATGATCCGGTACCTAGTCTATTCTGGTACCAAGGCTCCACCTATTCTGGTACCAGCCTGTGCTAATCCGGTACTAGACATAATTCAGAATTTTTGAATGTTTCTAGAAGAAAATATGGCTCATGGGTTTTGTCTAGAGAGATGTTTTCATGTGAACATGTGAGTCATAATCCACCCATCTCACACGTGTGGACCTCCAGCTCAGGGGGAATGATTCTACCAAAATTAGCAAAAAAACTCAAACTGCCGACTTGCGCCTCAATTTCTGTGCATATGGTATTAGATCTAGAAATTATAATACATGGGTTTTGTCCATAATATGGAAAATTGAGTAAGACATGAGCAGGTTTTAAAAATTAGAATTTTTTTGGGAGATATGGGCGGGGGACTAACTCGAATATGCCCAAATTGTTAAAAAACACAGATTTTTGGGATTTATCCTAAAAATTGTAAAAAATGTTTTCTTAGTTTGGGGATTCGGTTTCATCCATTCCTCCATGTATTTTATGTATAAATAAGACCTCATAGGTATGAGTAGAGAGGAATTACTATGATGTAAGATTGGTTCTTGGAGAATGATACACATTGTGATGTTGAATGAGATGTTGAATTGCTGATTAAATCAATCAATTGAAGGAATGCAAATGTCGTTTTGTGCAATTCATGGGAATGAGTAAAGTGCTTTAGTCTGAAATCTCTTTAGAGGTACCTTTTTGGTTTGGAAAGGTCCCACCACCCCAACCAAGGTAAACCTCTATGTACATGTTTTTGTGCGATTGTGTGAGTGTGAGCATTTAACAGTTGTGTGTTGTAAATGATTTCAAATGCATTTTAAGTTCAGTACATAGTTGTTTGATTTTGAATGAGTTTGAGTAATTAGACATTGAACATAGTAGATAAGTTCCATTTTCATTTCTACAGATTGATATTTAGTTAACAAGAGTTGGATGGATGCCTGTGATTGTTAAATATGCAATTGTTATTGTTCTGAATTTATGATTGTGTTGCTCTTAGTAGGTACAAGAATCATAAGACTTCATCTCTCACCTTCATGCTTCATGTAATGAAGTCTTTCAAGCATATTGACTGCCTCTTGCATTGAAGAAGATTTGATTGGCATTGATAGGGTTATGATTGATTTCTTTCCAACAATGGATAAAGTGGATTGTTGATTGTTGTTTCAAATGCTATAGGGAACAAGATCTTAAGTTCATCTCTTCATTTCATGAGCCTCTAATGAACATATTTGTCACCTAAGAAAGAACCTTTCGATTCATTGTTTTCTTGAGAAGTTTTGTTATCATTTTTCTCTTCTAAGTTTGGAGTGGTATTGTTGAAGTGTGCCCAGATTCGCTTGCTAGTTGTTGTTAAGAGTAGTAGCTACATATAACTAATTCAAATTCCATCTTTCCACTTCATGAGCTTGTAAATGGACAAGGCATTATCTGAGCAAAATCTTGTGAGTGCATGATTGCAAGTTTTGCTTTTTAATTTCTGAATTGTGTGAAGTGTGAAAACAAATTATTGGTTTTTATATGGTTTTCTTGATTGAACTATACTCATAAAACATAGGAACCTATCTATTATCGGAACATATAGTGCATCAACTCTATTGATTACGAATCCTGATTGATAATTTATGTTTGGTAATATATTATGCAAATAATTGCACCAACAACACCCTTAGATCCAGATGAGGGTCCGCGATATACATAGCCCATCAGAGAAGAAGACCACGCATATGAGTTGGAAAACATATATAAATTAACAACCAGACAACAAGGTTATATCAACCCTACTGTCGATGGAAATCTAAGTTGGTGAAGTGACAACGCGTGCTCATCAGATTCAGAAGAAGCATTGTGAAACTGGCAGAACCAGATGTATGAAGTATCCACAAGGAGATGTGCTCGACTGACCAGAGAAGTTCGTTGGATTGGTACAACAACAAGTAACTTGCCTACCTTTGATGGTATGGACCCTCTAGAAGCCTTCCTCTCAAATTTTGAAACAAGTGTACCAGAACAACAGAGGCTATTGGCTATGGATGAGGCCCTGAAAGCTACACCAACAAGATGGCGGGGGACGCACAAAAGCAAGATTACAGGCTGGACACAATGTCGAACCTTGATGACAATGCGGTTCTCAACACAAGTAGGAAGCTGCGAAGTGAGGTACACAGGTCGAAGCTTCCCAAAGGACCATGTGCAAAGTTTTGAAGAAGCCTGGAGTGACATTCCTTGAGAACAATGGGTACACAGATTCATTAACACGTTGGACACGTCCCCTATTAACTGGTACCTTCAAGCGGAGCTGCACCTCATTACTGCAGATTGGGAAGGTATGCTTTGGAATTTTGTAACCACCTTTTTGTTTGAAAGTGAATTTCCTTCAGTAGATCAAGCACTACATATTGTGAGGAAGAAAGTATTTAAGGAGGCATCTAGCCTCCCTTTGGAGCAAGCAGAGGATGAATGGACTGCACCATTCCAGAAACTACAGGGATGTTACAACATTAATGCCGACACAGATGATGATCCGAGGAAGATAAAAATTACTGAGACAAAAGGCCACAAGGATGTGGAAGGACTAGGAGTTGATCTTCCATTCATTGGAAAACCGATCAAGATAAAGAAAGTCAATATTGGGACAGAGGAGACACCAAAGCTTTCCAATGTTGGAGATTACTGGGATGTTGCTACCATTGACAAAATTACAGAATTACTGCATGAGTATCAAGACTTGTTTCCGACCAAGTTCACTGATATGAAGGGTATCAAAGGACCTATGGGAGAGATGAGAATACCTTTGAAACCAGGTGTGAAGCCAGTAAAGCAAAGACCCTGCAGATTGAACCCGAAATACAAGGAAAAAGTGAAGATCGAGCTCGACAGAATGTTAGAAGCAGGGATTATTGAACCTATCGAAGAGTCAGAGTGGATCAGACCTATGGTGGTGCAAGACAAGAAGACATGTGAGATCAGGATCTGCATAGATCTTAGGAAGATGAATGATGCTTGTTTGCATGATCCTTTCCCTGCACCATTTACAGACGAAGTATTGGATAATCTGGGAGGCCAGGAGGTATATTCTTTTACATATGGGTTTTCAGGATACCATCAGATCCAGATTGCCAAGGAGGACCTCCACAAGACCACATTTTACACAGAATGGGGATCCTACCAATACACAATGATGCCATTTGGACTGAAGAATGCCCCATCCATCTTCTCCAGGGTGGTGGTCGAAGCATTCAAAGAATTTTTGCATAAGTTTTTAGAAGCATATTTTGATGACTGGATTGTTTTTAGTTTTCTGAAAAATCATATTGAATGTCTAAGACTAATGTTGGACAAATGCAGGCAGTACCAAATTTCTTTAAATTTGAAGAAGTGCATCTTCTTCTCACCATTTGGAGTATTATTAGGACATATTGTATGCAAGAAAGGATTGTTGGTTGATCCATCAAAAATTGCAATTACATTCGACTTATCGCATCCTACTTCAGTCAAACAACTACGCACTACGCTAGGACATACTGGCTATTACATGCAATTTATCAAAGGATATGCTCCGATTACTACGCCAATGGAGAAGTTATTAAATAAATACTGTCAGTTTGGTTGGACAGACGAATTTCGACAGAGCTTCGACACACTGAAACAAAATATGGTGACTGCACCCATTCTGGTCTTTCCAGACTGGAGAAGAGAATTTCATGCGCATGTCGATGCATCTTCTATTGCATTAGGAGAAATATTGGCACAACCTGGAGAAGGGGAGATGGACCATCCTTTATCATTTGCCAGCAGAAAGCTATCTATAGCTGAAATCAATTACACTACTACAGAGAGAGAAGGATTAGCCATGGTGTACGCACTGCAAAAATTCCGCCATTACTTACTGGGAGGACACTTTAAAATGTTTACTGATCACTCTACGCTAAAGTACCTAGTCAACAAGCCAGTGTTGGGGGCGCGAATATGCAGATGGCTTCTCATGTTTCAAGAATATGATTTTGAGATCATAGTTAAGCCAGGAAGAATGAACAAGGGACCCGACCACCTGTCGAGGTTGGAACATGGCGAAGAACCCACCAGTCTGGAGGATACACTACCGGATGCACAACTTCTCTCCATTAGGAAGATGGATGACCACTCGTAGACATAGTCCAATTCCTTTCAACAGGAATGGCTCCAAGTGAGTATACAATTTCCTAGAAGAAACAATTAGTGGTGCGCGCTGCAGACTTTTCACTAATAGCTGGTCAGCTATATAAGATGGGACCTGATGAGATACTAAGAAGATGTGTGATGGAGGTAGAGTGCCCGCTGATCCTCATAGAATCTCATGAAGGCATCACAGGAGGACATTACGCAGGGAAATAAACTACACATAAGGTTCTGCGAGCTGGCCTTTGGTGGCCTACTTTACACAGAGATGCTAAAGAGTATACCAAAGCCTGTGATGTATGCCAGAGAGTTGGAAAACCATCCCGAATAGATGAAATGCCACTAGCACCGCAGATGACCCTACAATCATTTGAAAAGTGGGCCATTGACTTTGTGGGATCTATAAACCCACTAGGAAAGTGCACAGGAACAAGGTACATTATCACTGTGACAGAATACCTGAATAGATGGGCCGAAGAAAGAGAAATCAAGGATTGTAGTGCAACTATAGCTGCGTGTTTTATATTTGATAACATAATAACCAAGTTTGGATGCCTTAAGACTCTTATGAGTGATCAAGGCACTCATTTCATCAACAAGATAATGGAATCCATGACTGAAGAATTTGTAGTTCACCATCAGAAGAGTACACCTTAACATCCACAAGCAAATAGAACGGTTGAAGCATTCAACAAAATCTTGGAGACAACATTGACAAATATTTGCAGTGTGAATAGGGATGACTGGGATTTAAGAGTACCAACAGTACTTTGGGCTTATAGAACCACTTGCAAGAAATTAACAATGCAAATCCCTTTCAAGTTGGTTTATGGTCTCGAAGTTGTTGTCCCGATGGAGTACTTGGTACCAAGCTTAAGAATTGTTGCATTTACAGACATGGATGATACTGGCACTATTTGTGAGAGGCTTGCCCAGCTGGTTGAACTAGAAGAAGATAGATTTATTGCAAGATTCCATCAGCAAGTACAGAAGGAAAGAGAGAAGGCCTATCATGACAGACACATCAAGAAGGCGACAATTAAGTAAGGTGATTTAGTACTGGTGTATGGCAATAAATTTATAAAACATCCAGGGAATTTCAGAGCACATTGGCTTGGACCATATGAGATCGCCTATGTTACAGAAGGAGGAGTTGCGCAACTGAAGACACTGAAGGGAGAATGGAAAGAAGGATTAGTGAATGGGAGTCGACTGAAGTTGTATTATGACAACCAACTGCCTCGCATCTCTCAGTAAAAGCAAGGAGAAAAGGGTCTAGGTACCATGTGCAGTTGAAACTGGGTACCAAACATAGAAAATATAGTCTGCACAAGGATGGGAAGGAGGCATAAAGTAGAAAGAAAAGGTTGCACTGTGCAGTCCAAAGTCGAAGTGAAATAGAAGGATCAGATCTGAAGTGCCTCGGCACGAGTCACATGTGAGTGTTGGGTGCCTGTTGGCCCTTGGTTATGGAAGGAAGTGAAGATCGAGGAAGAAAAGGTCAAACGTGAATTGTGCGGGAGACATAGTGACTGTCACTGGGTCGAAGTAAGAAAAGGAGAAGAAAAGTCGGAGCGAAGTACGGAAAAGCAAGTCGTTAGATGAGGAGATCGAGGATGACAGATCAACAAGGAAGATGGATCGAGGACAAGTCAACAAGAAGAGAAAGCCACCATTGGATGCTTTGGAGCACCGTGCAAAAAGGGAGGAAAAATAGGTTGGTGAAGCCCTGAAAAGGCGGGTCAAGTTGACCTAGGGTTTTAGACACCAAGGGTTTTTGGAAATTAGGGTTTTGAAACTGAGGTTTTGACCTAAGGCTGTCGGTGAGGGACTATAATGTATAAATAGAGGTCGAGAGGACCTAGGTCAGGTCAGTACTAGTGTTGGGTATTGATATTGATTGATTGAGAGATTATTGTACTGTGAGAGAGAGGAGTGCTGAGAGTGAGAGCCTTCTGGTATTGTAATATCTTCAGCTGGGTGCGAAGATCAAGCCTTGCAGCTGGGTGCACAGGAAGGTGAGAGACAGAGAGAAGAAGAGAGAAGATCTGATGACTAAGAGCGCAGATCAGAACTGTAAGCTTTATCTTAATATATCATAAGCATAGTTATGTGGACGTAGCCCTAGAGAGAGGGTGAAACACATATATTTTGTGTCGTATGTGTGATTGATGCCTGAATATTTGTCATTGTTATATTGTTAATTGCGTTATTATGTTAGATCATATTTATAGCTGTGCAGAGTAGATCTAGCTGATAAGAGGTATATGAATGTTGTAGTATTGTTGTATTAGTTCTACTTGATATTCCCCTGGCTGTAGATATCTATGTCCTACAACCCCCCTCTTAGCTGCTTCAAGTGAGACTACATCTGCTTCGCAGGTGTTGTCGAAAGGGCTAGTAGCTAGGGCTTGTTGGTGTGCTCTTGGAGTGAACCCTGGGTCTACTCCTGTGCCAACAACACTATTAGGAAAAGAAATATAAGTCCTTCTTGTGTTGTGTGTGGTAGTGGAAGAGAGTTCATTGGTTGTTGAAGGTTGAATGAGATGCTTGTAATGCTCTTTGGTAAGAAAATTGGTTGAGTATGAGAGTAGATGGGTTGGGCTGAGATAGATAGAAGCATGTAGCGTGGTTGCTTCGTCACGATGGCCTATAGCCTGACTTGGGGGTGGTATATGCAATGGATAAATATTTTTGGGTGGAAAATTTCTCTTACATAGCCAATTTATTGGAACAAAATGTTGTTAAAAGATAAGTCTCCTTTCATTGTTTATGAATACGAAAAATTATTGTTATTCTCTATTATAGAAAAATTATGAATTATTCATGATGTGAATGATTATTTATAATTTTGTTCATGGGTATTTGGTTGGCATGATATTATGAGAATCCATTTTATATTATTCGATTGCATTTTTTCAATTTTCACTATGCATGCATTTGTTTTCACTCTAGTCCTTCCGGGGATGTGTTCTTTGTTGGTACTATGGGGAAGATTGCCTCTGAGGGATATAATTTGAAATCCATGTTCAAGGATACATGTGTCATGGTTGGGAGTGATGGCCATGGATGCTATAGTGTGGTATTAGAGAATAATGTTATAGCACTAGGTTGTATTGGGTAGAAATATGAGTGTTTAGATGAAATTTGTGGTTGCATGCAAACTATTGGACAAAAAGATTCAATGAAAATTGGGGATAGATGTTAGAAGCATCCTATGATCAAGTTATTAAATTGGGCTTAATATTAATTCATGAGGCTCATGGTTTAACTCCAACATATATCTAGGCAAATTGGGCGTGTTTGTTTTCATCTCTATGTGAATAAATCTACCCAATAATATTTTATTTCTAAAAATATCATCATGGTAGATAGTGGTAAAATTCACGCCCCTGTGTGACTTCAAAGGAATCCATTATGTGCATAGAACCAGATAAAAAATCCACATTTTCTCACAATGTTTTGAATGGAGTTAGAGTAGGAGGAGTAATTATGCTATGACTGGTGCAGATTGCATCCATGTGTTGAGATTGATGGTTGACTATTGATCAAGCATGATGGAAGGCCCTATTACCATATGCAACTTGAATCAGATCCACTCATTTTGATCAATGTTCCACAAGCTCTTGTGGGGAATATAGGAGAGAGGAGACTCAAAAGGATAAGTTGTTGAAAATAGTGGAGGATCATCTCATGGAAATTGATCAATGATTGAGAATCATCATGGGAGATCAAGTGAAAAGGAATCAAATATTTAAAGGCGTTGTCAATGGATTATATTTAATTGGCACCTAGAGATCAAAAACCTATATCTTCTCACGGAAGATGGGGAAATGATGGGGGAGAGAGAAAAATCCTACCATGAATGGTTTAGATTTAGTTAGGGGATAAAGATATATGGTGGATATATTCTCACAAGAGATGGAAATAGAAAGCATGCCAAAATTCCAAAGTTCCACGACGACTCATATTTAGTCAATGAATCAAATAAATAGTCGACAAGCTCTCATGGGGGTTGGAGATTTTGGATGGATAAGAGAGAAAGGGATGCTGCAAATAACTCATATGTAGTCGACAAATCAAATTAATAGATGAAAATATCTCATGGAGGTTGGATATTTTGAATGGAGGGAGATATGGATATTGCGAATGGAGATAGAGATGGATATTGTGAATGAATAGAGAGATGGATATTGCAAATGGATAAGATATCACCCATGAATATAGATCGATGTCTCAAATCCTTTTTCATGGTATTCCCTCCCTAGTGTAAAATATTGTGGCTAGAGGTGGTGTAAACAAAGGTACTTGGTGTCCCATTAGCTTGAGAAAACATTCCACATGGAAGGTTTGGGAGCACCATTAAGCCCACATGTAGGTGAATAAGGACATGACCCATACAATACCCATGTATTCCTTAAGCCATGAAAGAAAGAAAATGGGTCATGTCCATAGAGGATCCAAGTTAGTAGATTAATCCAAGGTCATATGGATGTTAACAATAATGTGGGATGTAGGGTTAAGGGTACATGGCAGTTCCATGTGGTAACAAATAGTCATTAGGTGGACCCCATTTCCATGTAAGCATGTGACACGTGAAATGCCATGTCAACAAAATATTTATTAATAAAAAGGCTTGGAACCAAATTTATTTTGGCCATAAATAGAGCATATTTCAGGTGGAAGTATACATCATCGAGGCCTATAAAAAATGTCCTTGATTGTAAAATGTAGACTCGGCTCCAGAGTCTTGAAAATTGGAAAATAATAGTTTTCAAAGAGCATGATGGTACTTTCTGTAAATAGCTCCATTATTGATGAGATTTGGATAGTAAGGAATGTGGGATGACATGAGGAAACCTAGATGATCATTTGGATAGATACCAAAGGGTTTGGATTGGAATTGGAAAACTAGGCCAAAATACACTATTTCAAGACACTTTTTGGCAATCTTGGAAACTATAAATGGAGGAAAAGTGACCTGAGACAACAATTGTGGAAATATTTTCCTGGTCAAGATTTGATATTTTCAATGATTTGGACAACTTTGTCGAAAATTTTCTAGTTTTGATCAAAGATAGCATTTTATCCAGATTTTCTAACATTGGAGAAAGTGAAAAAAGTGTAAAGTTGAAGTTTCCAGATTGATTAGAAAAATAGTGGATATGTTGGATCACCGAGTTGAAGGTTGTTGGATGTTCCCAATAAAAAGTATTATGAGTGACTGATACGATTTTTTTTCTTGTTCTCACTATATTTTCTTCTATAGCTAGAAGAAGTTGGTCTCTGACCTTGATTTCACTAGTAAAAAGCATAGAAATTTTGGGCTAAAATGGTAAGTTCTAGGTCTTATAAATTTTAGCTCGAAACTCAAAATTGAGCATAAGTACACTCATTAGAAATATATCCCATAGAAGAACAATATTGAAGATTTATATTCTAGATTAGTACTTTTAATGTTTCTAGAATTTGGAAGAAAAGACCACGTAGATTTGATTTGACAAAAAAAATGCCAATATGGGTAGTTTCTAGATTCATAAAAAGAATATCTATAATTTTGGGGTGAAAGATGTGTCTATTAGGTGTAATTGTATGAACACTTTTGTATATACAATGAATCATAGGATATAATTCAAGATAATTAAATTAATAGTGACTTGTTCTTGTTTGGGCTAAGAAATTATCATCATGGAGGATGCACAAGACCCTTATGAATTTGTAGTTTCCATTGGTGAAAATATGAAGGTTGGAAATGTAGATATAGAGTCAAGTGACTCCTACAGATATTGCAAAGACTATGAGAAGTCTGAGAGTGAAATTACAAAGTTGCAATGTAGAAATTGAAAGGCTTATTAAATCTCAAGAGGAACAAAACCAGTTGAATGCTACTATGCTCTAAATATTGACAGATATACGTAAGAAAATTCTATAGAAGAAAATATTAAATAATACTAGTGTAATTCAAAACATTTCAAGAAGTCATTCTCACAAGAGGTCAGTAGCCTAAGAAATAGCTCTAGAGATGGGGCATATACACCATTATAATCCTCTACTAGTGAGTCGCGTGTCTCTAAGGATTCATTAAGTAATTCAAGATATTGTTCCCACATTCATACGAGGAAGAATCCTTTTAGAGATAACTTACATGGATAATTTCAAAAGGGAAAACCCACCACATTTGATAGAGAAGTAAAATCTGGAAAAGAAGCTAAGGCTTGACTTCTTGGGATGAGGAAGTATTTCCAAGTCCATAATTATTATAGAAACATGAAGGCAAGAATGGTCGTATTCAATATAAATGATAGAGATTCAGTTTGGTGGGAGCATCTCAGACAATTTAATATAATAAATAAGCAAAAGATTGTGTGGAAATAGTTCAAGAAGCACTTCCAACATAAGTATCTTTCTAATAAATACTATGATAGTAAAACCAAATATTTCCATTAGCTAAAATTACAATAAATTACCATGGATGACTATGCAAATAAATTCATAGAGCTATTTAGGTATGCCATGTATATTAGAGATGAGAAAGTAAAGATTCAATGTTTCTTAAGTGGATTACCTCAGTCTTATAAAGACAAAATTGAGTTTGATTAACCTCAAACTCTAGATGAGGCCATTAGAAAGGATAAGTATCATTATGATCAGAATAAATACAAGCTATAACTCCACAAGACATGAAAGGAAAGGAAGAAGGAGAAGTTTGAACAATGAAATAAAGGGTTCAAGCCTTCCCATTATAAAAATCAATAGAATTTGTCATCTGAAAACAAGGGTAAGTCAACTAAGTTAGTGGGAAAGAGACCAAGGGAGCCTATTGAATGTTGGGGATGTAAGGAATAATATTTTCTCAAAAATTGTCTACATCAAAAGGATAACACCATGAATGTTCATAACATCCAAGAGGATAAAACTATTGTTATGATGTAGCAAGGACCATTCCTAGGATCTATGTTTCATTGGAAGACCACCAAGCATATCACTAATAAGTTTTGGTTGAAGTTAAAGGTAAGATTGATAAGAAATCAATTTCCATTTTAATTGATTTGGAATCTAGCCATATTTATGTTACTCCTAAATTTTTTGAAATGTGTCCCCTAAATAAGTGCAAGGATAGTAAGCCATGGTTAGTCCAGTTAAGCACTAGAACCAAGACTTGAAAAGTTAGTTAAATGGTGGAGAGATGGTGTAACATGTCCAACCACCCTTGTAACACTATTGAGGTGGTGGGGCAATCCAAATTCCTCTAACTTTAAATTATTCTCTGACACCACTTTATAATGTACCTAGTATTCTCTGTCCATTTTTTAGGATAGAAGGTACTTCTTAAAACCATCAATTTCCATCAATTTCTTGCTCTGATGCCAATGTGTGATTTCTACAAGTACCTTGTAAGCACATCAAGTTAAACTTGATTTCTACAAAAAGAATTTTGATTACATTGATGAAGAAGGAAACCCAAGAGTAGTGAGAGGCATTCCAAAATCAATTTATGTTAGACATATTTTAGCCTTGCAGTTTGTTATGATCCAAAGGGGGAATATATAGGGTTAAATGTGTATGTTATGACCCCAAGGGGGGACATATATGGAGCTAATGTACATGTAATGTTTAAATATATAGGTAATATGGTCATAATAATAGTAAAGGGGCCTCATGTGTATGTGTAAATAGGTATATATAGAGATCATGTGTTCATTATTGTAGACATGTGAATTGTGATGTATAAATGTATTTGGTTATGTGGAGGAGTTTCTCCTATTATTTAAGGATTTATTATGTAAATAATCTCTCTTATCTATATTGGAGTTGTACTCCACGCTCGCATTTTGTACATGGTGTGTGATTTTTTTCTGTTATGATATTTTAAGCATTTGGTACATTACATTTGGTATTAAAGCATTGGTCCTAGGGTTTTTCTTCCTCAATCATCTCATCTTGAAATTTTCACTATAACGTTTTTTCGGGGCCACTTCATAAAGAAAAACTTGGAGGATGTTTAGAAGACATATCACGTTACTTGTGGTACAAGTTTCAGCTTCTGGGTCATTATACTTTCAGAGTTACACCCTGTGGAAGATATGATTTTTTACTAGTCCTATAACTAGTCTCAAATAGGTGTTCCGGGTAAAACAATCATATATTATTCAATGAGGATCCGAATTCCATGAGACTAGTTGCATTGGAAATATGAAATTCCTTATTATTTATGGTACAAATTTTAGAATCAGTTATCAAATATTGGACGTGTGGCATTTTGTGCAAGTTCACTCTCTAAAACAGTCCTAAAATCAACAAGGTTTGGGAAAGTTACCCTAAATTTCACTTGGCACATCCAATTTTTCTTAGACCTATGGAATTATAGATAAGACATTTCAGAGTACTAAAGGATGAAATTTCAGACTTAGAAGGGCTGAAATTTTAGAAATACATCAGATGGAAGGTTGGACAGGAGGACAGACTCCAAATCAAGGTTTTCAATGCTATGTTGACTTAAAAATATCATAACTTTTGATTGGGATGTTTGATTAAGGTGATTAAAAATCCATTGGAAAGATAAAACACATAATATTGTATTGGAAAATTTATTATAACTATTTAATATAATTATCCTTAATATACCAAGGTTTTAACTTGAGGGTTGGGGTTAGACCTCACTTAAGAATAAATGGAAATACCTAAATTTACATGAGATGAAGATAACAATGAAATCAATCCTATGGAATGGTTGAGGTGGGTAAAGGAATATGGTATGGATCTTTAATAGGAAAAAATATATTTTTCTGGTGAAGCTTGGAAGTGGTGGATGAGTATTCATAAAGATACCAGATGGAACAACACATCAGAAGAACTTGAAAAAAAAAATCTCAAATAAATGGATTAGGGATATAGAAATAGAGGCAATGTATAGAATTCAAAATGAGTTAAAATGAGAAAAAGAAGAGATCAAGAAAAAGGGTGATGAGATATCTAAGATGTGAAACCTTAATGACACACTCATTAAGGAAGTTCAAAAATTAAAGCGAGAAAATATTAGTAAAGGAAAGTTGGAAAAGGATGAGTCAAGGGAAGAATTGAAAAATAAAGACGAAGGGATATGTATATTATGAAACCATAATAAAAAACTATTGGATGAAGTTAACATATTGAAAGAATAAAATAATAATTGTCAAAATCAAGAAGAAATGAGGATCTTAGATGAAGAATCTACTAAAAGACTTGAAGGGGGAATTTTCAAGAAGGTTGAGGAAACCCTAAATATTGATGAGGTAAAATTAGAAATTCAATCAAGAATTGAAGAAGAACGTTAAAATTTGATAGATGGGGTCACATTACAAATTCAAAAGGAGAAAGAAGACAAGATTCAATAAGGTCACCAGAAGATACTTGAAGAAGTTTAACTTTATCTAGAGGAGGTACATGCCAAATATGATGGTATTATATCCAAGTCTAGATTAATCAAAGACCAAGCAAAAAGGATAGAGGATTCCATTGTCTTTGAAAAGAATATAGATGAAATGGGCATGCAAAATGAAGAAAAAACATCAAATGTGAAACCACATCGACAACCTCAATATCAAGAAAGATTTCAAGGAAGACAAGAAGATCAATATCAAGAAAGAAGATGGAATAATCATCAATATTCATGGAATATAGAATCACAAAACCATTATTCAACAAGAGATATTATCATAGGCCAACATCTACTACAAATTGGAGAAGCTTCAACAACAATACATGGAATCAAGGGAAAGTAAAATTATGCAACAATTAGCCTCCAAGGATTACAACAAAAAAGAATTGATTTTGGATGGATGGATCATCATCAATGGAAAGAAGAAAGTAGGAACATAAGAAAATCATATTACTTGGTTTCATCACATGTGAATCCTTTTATTGCAAAGCTTTAAGGACAAAGCTTTTTGAAGGAGGGTACTATGTTATGACCCAAAGGGTGAATATATAGGGTTAAATGTATATGATATGACCCCAAGGGGAGGCATATATGGGGATAAATGTACATGTAATGTGTAAATATGCATGTAATAAGGTTGGCCTAATAGTAAAGGGGCCTCATGTGTAGGTGTGAATAGGTATATATAGAGATCACATGTTCATTATTGTAGACATGTGAATTGTGATTTATAAATGTATTTGGTTATGTGGAGCAGTTTATCCTATTATTTAAGGATTTTTTGTGTAACTCATCTCTCTTATCTATATTGGAGTTGTGCTTCATGTGCACATTCTGTACATGATGTGTACTTCTGTTATGTTGTGATATTTTAAGTATTTGGTATATTACATTTACATTTAACCCTATATATTCCCCCTTTGGGTCATAACACCGCTAAAGAAATGTTTTAGAAAAGGATGTCAATAGCATGTAACCCATATATTAGATTTAGAAAAAGTTAAAGGTCCCAAGTTGGAAGACTATTTTGTCTTACAAGATTTCAATGATGCATTCCCTAATGAAGTCCTAGGACTTCCTCCATAGAGGGATACTGATTTCACAATTGATCTTGTATCTAGAACTGCACAAGTGTCTAGGACTCCTTATATAATGAGTATTCTAGAATTATTGGAGATGAAAACACAACTACAAGAGCCATCAAAAAAGGTATAAATTTGGCCACGTGTATCTCCATGGGGAGAACCTAGGATTATTTTTGAAAAAGAAAGATGGAACTCTTAGGTCATGTATTGATCATAGGAAGCTAAATAAATTCACAGTGAATAAAAAACATCCATTGCCTCAAATTGATGACTTGTTTGACCAAATGAGAGGAGCAAAAGTATTTTCAAAGGTTGGGTTGAGGATTGGTTATCAACCAGTAATCATTAAACAATAATACATTCATAACACAACCTTTAGAACAAGGTATGTCCACTATGAATTGTGGTGGTGCCATTTGGTCTCACTAATCCACCAACTACACTCGTGTGTCTCATGAATAGTGTTTTCAACAAGTACTTGGACAAGTTTCTAGTAGTTTTCCTAAATGATATTCTTATTTATTATAAGAGTGAAGAAGAGCACGAGGAACATTTGAGAATGGTTTTTCAAGTGCTAAGATAATATATTTGTATGAAAAACTAAGAAAATGTGTTTTTTTAATAAAATACAAATTTAGTATTTGGGTCACATTATTTTAGAAGATGGAATATATGTGGACCCAGAGAATATTGAGGCCATAATGAATTGGCTCACTTCAAATAATGTAATATATGTAAGATATTTTATGGGTTTAGTAGGATATTATAGAGGATTCATTGAGGGATTTTTCAATATTACACACCTAATCACTTCCTTATAGAAGAAGATGGTTAAGTTTGAATGGAAACAAATATTTAAAGAGAGATTTCAACCATTGAAGAAACTTCTCACTAGTTCTCCAATGCCAAAAATTGTAGATCCTCATAAGGATTTTGTTGTGTGCACATATGCTAGTAGAGAAGGACTCGATGAGTTCTTATGCAAGATAATCATTCAATATTTATGAGTCATGGAAGTTGAAAGAACATGAGAAAAATTGTGTTACCCATGGCTTGGAACATGTCGAGGCACTATTTAATGGACAAGAAGTTTGAGCTTAGAATCAATCATAATCGCTTGAAATATTTATTTTAACAACCAAACTTAAATTTTTAGGAAGCTATATGGTTGGAATTTATTTTTGGGTTTGATTTTGATATCAAGAAGATAAAGGGAAAATAAAAAAAGCTATTGATGCACTCAACAAAAGATTCATGTGGTAGTAGTTAGCAATTGTAAATCAAATTTAAAGAACAAGGTTATTAACTCCCCTACTAAATATGAACACTAAATATAAGTGAAATGTGGATTTCAACAAAAGAAATTAGAAAATTAATATGAAGGCTATCGACTAAATGGTGGCGATATTTTCATTAAAAAAATATAGTCTGTATTCCTAAATCTTCAGATTTGAGAAGAATTATCATGGATGAAATAAATAAAATGCCCTATTATGGACATCCAAACTACCAGAAAATGATTTATACAAGAAATAAGCACTTTTAGTTGGGGATGAAGAAGGATGTTTCCAAATACATTTCCAAATGCATGAAATTTGACAAGTTAAGGTTGAACACCAACATCTAGCATGTTTCTTATAATTCTTTCCAACTCCAGAAAGGAAATGGGAGGTAGTAACTATGGATTTTATTATTGGGTTTCCAACTACATTAGGACACCATGATTATATCATGGTTGTGGTGGACAAGTTATCTAAAGAAACACATTTTATTCATGTTAAGTCCACTCACAAGACTAATCATATTGCAAGGATATTCATGAGAGAAATATTTGAATTGCATGGGTTACCTAAAGTAATTGTATATGATAGGGATACTAAGTTTACATCCAATTTTTGGAAGAGACTTTTTGAAGACCTTGATACCCACCTAAATTTTAGCACTACTTACCATGCATATATAATGGATAGACTAAAAGATTAAATCAATTGATTGAAGACATGTTTCATGTGTATGTTGGACAAACCATCCAAGTGGGAAGATTATCTACACATGTTATAGTTTGCATACAACAATGGAAATCATGCATCATTGAAGATGAGTTAATTTTAAGCATTATATGGTAGAATATGTAGGACACCAGTAGGCTGGGATAATCTAGTAAATAGAATTTTTCTTGGGCCAAAAATAATTAAAAAATGGAACAAGAATTACTAAGATTAGATAGAATTTGAAGGAAACTCAATACAAATAGAAAATATATGTAGATAAAAATATAGTGCATATCAAATTCCATGTTAGGGATCATGTTTTCCTCTAAGTGAAGCCAAGGAAGAGTTCCTTGAAGCTTGGAAGTTGTGCCAAGCTAGCAACAATATATTGTGGGTCATTTGAAGTGCTTGATATGATAGGTCCAATTGCATATAAACTTGCATTGTCTACAAACACTAAAGATCATTATGTTTTCCATGTTTCGCTCTTGAAGAAATATGTACATGATCCTAACCATGTGATTGATTGGGATGTGATCTAGGTGGGACCAAAGGGAGAGTTCCAAATAGATCCATCCCACATCCTCATTAGGAAAGTAATATTTTTCTAAGACCAAGCCATCAGATAGGTAAAGGTGCAATGGAAGAACGTTGGTCCCAATGAGGCTACATGGGAGTTGAAGGATTTCATGAAGGGGGCATACCCATTTTTTTCTAAATTTGGGTAGCACTAAGGCCTGTGCTATTCCAAGGGGGAGGGGAATGTAATACCCTCATTGTTGACCCTTGGAATGTATTAGATCAAAATCTGTATAAATTGTAAATGATGTAAATATGTTAATATAGATTCCTAGTGTGGATCTCAAATCCCAAGGCCTGACTAGTGAATGGATAAACATGTATGATGTAATTATATGTGTGTGGATCATGTGGTGGTCTTGCCACAATGAACTCAAGTTATGTAAATATTAATGTCAATGGAATATAATATATAATGGTCCAAGATGGCTACGGAGAGCATTAGAGGGGATATGATTTCACTAGAGGGGAAGAGTAAAGGAGACCCATGGAAAAATAAGTCCTCTATTGCCAAGTGTCAACCTTGCAATTTATATTTTTCTACCATGCTCCTTAAGGAATCCATCCACCTCTTTTGACTTATGAAACCACACATTGGATGTAGGTAAGAGGTTTATGGGGAAATTATTTTCACATAGCTATGGGAGCATGGGATAAGTACAATCATCATGGGAAGTATAAGAGTCCTACATTCCAATATTCAAAGGTAATGTGAGCCATTCATTTCCACCAATCCTTTCATTTCCATTGACTCTAGCATTGAGGAAAGAACTCACACACTTATGCTCTATGTAGTTCATGTTCCATTCTCCATTTTGAAACACACACACACATATTGACATGATATACTATAACATATATCTATTTCAAACCATTCCTAAAACTCCTCCCATGCATGTAGATCAAAATTGGCAATATTCAACCCGCAGACAAATTTGTACCCACTCACTTGATAGAGACTGGATAAGAGAACCAAGCCTGACCCCATACGTATGTGGCCACTGACTTACATAACTACTACTAATACAAAGGGACCTGCCCCACCCTAAGGCTGCGATAGAATTGACCCAACACAAGCTAGTAGAGATATAATAGAACATTGAAGGAGAAAAGCCTCTACATAGGACTCACAATCTCTTCATATCTAGACAAATGTCACATAAAGAAGTAAGAAAACCCAAAGTGACATGTTTCTCAATCATTGATTGTTTTGATAGACTTGTATTATTTGTACTAGATTCTATTTCTATTGGATTTCCAAGTAAAGTGTTTAATAAACCGTGTAGTGCACATGGTTGCCTGTGCTGGTAATGATACTTAGAAGACTAGTGATAGTGAGATACATGCATAGTTATACAAAGCCATAATTTTTGGAGCAAATTCTAGGATGGCCTTCATAAGCAACCACTTTGTCAAGTGAGAATATATATTATCTAGATGACATCAAAAGTTCGTTCTTCTAAGAAATAATCAATAATGATGTTCCAAGACCACTAAAATAACTTATCATACATTAAAATATCTATAAAATTTCTACACTATTATCAATCTAATAATACATAGAAGCCACATGTGCATGGGAAATGTGTAGTAATGGTGTAATATTAGTGAAGGACTACATAACCTCATTGTGGTATTGTGGTGTAGTATCTACTCCTTAAATCATCACTAGTATTTGAAAAAGAAAACATGATCGTGATCATAGTGACATTAGTAAAGTAGGATGGGAATGTAGACTCTATAAATTCCTAACAAGGAGCTTATGTAGGAATAATGTGTATGATTGTGTTGGACCATGCAGTTCCATCATAAACTCACCTTGTTAGATGAGCGGGTTGACCAAGTCTTTGTAAATTTTAAGATGCAACTCTATGTGACTAATTTTCAGATCTGAAAATTGCTTCCTAGTGAACTAATAGTAAAAACCTAGTTGTTATCACTGAATAATTTTACACTGAAAATTATTGACTAGAAACATATGTAGCGAAAACACACAGATCAGATATGAATCATCAATACACATGATGCACAATTTTAGTTCTGTAATCTTGTTAACATTAGAAATCCTAAGGGAAAAACCAACCCTCCTAGCCAATACAATATCACCAAAATATGAGGACAACCTTGTCCTCCAAAGTCACCAAACTGAGAACAACCTTGTTCTCCAATAACCATACAAATTAGAAAACAAAACCTCAACAATATCCCTGGGAATATCCTCTCCACACGAATATGATGTAGACCGCATGTGCATACTGCTGACGTCACCTTTCATCCTATATGGATTTGTACCTTCCTAAAAAATGAGATACATGATTCACAAACCACGTATATGGATTTGTACCTTCCTAGAAAATGAGATACGTATATGCATTGTTTTATCTACTACAAACCACGTATACCCTAGACATGATTTGTCCTTCTGTAATCCTTGTATATGCATGCTTCGTCCTCCTACAAGCCACATATTGTATGAACAATTCACTCCACACGTGCGACCTTCTTTGCTTCTTTCTTCAGGGCCAAATTCACCACCTTGCAAAGTTTCCCTTTGTTGAGATCACCAATCCTCCTAGCACAAGTGCAGACTCACTTATGTGAGCTCCATCATGTCTCCACACGCTCTACATGATATGTAATTTCGCAATGACCTCTCTCCTTTATATACAAATCATAGGGGGTCAACATAGAAGCCCCTCCACAAGTCAACATCAAATTGGGCTTTCCTTGTGGGTGTGAAGCCCCAACACAAGCCCAAAAATCCCATCATCAAACCCATGAATCCCTTAGTCAAATCCAAGGGGGTTTTCACCAAACTCAAAGTATGATGTGGTTCCCACGATGATTCCCACATGCCCAACACCTAGGGTCATGTGATAATACCTACTATAAGCTACAAAACTAAACACTCCCTCTTAGCAAGGGAGGTATTCTCACCACACTCCACAAGTGGGAATGCCTCCCGATGCTACCAAAACATGAACACTCCCTCTTAGTGAGGGAGGTATTCTATCCTCCATAATCACCTGGAAGTATCTTTGTCTCCCGCAGTGGATCCTATACCACAACTGCACTACAATCCTCCTGATTGGTTTCTCCCTCTGTCATCAAATAAAATACATCTCTCCATTCCTCCTGACTAGTTTCATCCTCACTCATTGAAGAAAATCCTATTGTCTGGCATGATCCCATCCCGAAAGACACCCTACTCCTAGAATCCTCCTGCCTCTAAACCTCTTATATTCTGGCCTCCTCAACCCATGAAACCTACCTGGCAATCTTGGAAGATTCCTCTCCCATATAAACCTAAAGGTTGGCTCCCACTAAGGGTCTAACTCTCCATATGAGCCTCTTGACTCCCTTTGAAGTCAAACTCCCTCTGAGTTTCTTGAATCCCTATGAAGTTAGACTCCCTCTAAGTATACACAACATTTGTAGCTACCTAATCCTTGTCCAGTTTCCTCTACATAATCCTAGGAGGTTTCTCCTCCCCACTGGATCCTAAGGGATGAATCCCTCTGAAATTTGGCTCTCTCTGAGCCAACACTACTAGTGGGGCCACCTGCCTCACTCTTCATGGAGATACCTACTCCCTATGAACCTGTGTTATTGATGGGGCCACCTGCCTCACCACTAGTGGAGCTACCTACTCCTCCTTATTTGTCTCTCTGCTCCTATTAGTCACAACACACATAGGTTGGCCCTCTCTAACTCCAAGAACCACTGTTGATATGAAGCTATATCCTCCTAGCATAAACAACACCTATCTAACTCAAAATAATATGTCGTACCCCTTTCTCTCAATCTATGCGACTGAGAGAACACTCCTCTTGAGTTCTGGCACCCATAACACATTTGACACCCTCATCACCTCCCTTGACTCCAATCAAAACGATATCATACTAGATCCTTGTACTTCATGCTTAACTCTTGTGCCAAACTCCACACACAAGTCTGAGCCAGTCTCTGTGAAAGTGTCAATCAACTCTCTAGCACCTATCATATGGCAAGATGCTTCGTTATCCACCAACTAATTCCCCCTATTGGAGACTATAACTTAAAGGGTGGAGACCAACAAGATCTCCCTTTAGAACCTATCTGCAACCTCATCAAGCTCTGTTGTTGATGGATGTTTCCTTCTTCTCCTTCCACTCCGGTGTGGACACTGTGAAGCAAAATGACCATAGTATGACACTCAAACCGTCTATATCCTTCCTGGACACCAATCAAGTCTCCTCCTAGATACAATCAATCCATATCCTCTCAAACCCTGGAAACATCTCTCGTGCACAGATCCCCTACACAAAAGGTTCCCAAAACCTGGGAATACCAACTCAACATCAAATAACACATGTCCATCTTGGAAAAACACTAGATAGTCCTACTCCTCAATCCTTGAGGCTGATAACACACTCAAGGAACCCATAACACATTTTTCACTCGCAACACATCCCTTGAATCCATCCAGAATACCATTGCTCCATATCCCTGCACTACCTGCTTGTTCCTCCTACCAAGCTCCTCGTACATACCTGAATTAGACACTGTGAAACTCACAAACAAATCATGTGCCCCTTTCATGTGTCGGTGGATCTCACTGGATAAGAACCATGCAATCCTCCAAGGAAAGCATCCTACATCCCCAAGTCATGACCATCCAATGAAATTATACCCAAGTCCATCATCCAAGTCACCAAAAAACTCCTTGTGGCTGCACCTTCTTGTTGGTTGTGGAGCCTAATTATCTTCCTGATTCATAAGTATTTTTTCAGCCATGTTTGGGTCCCATTTCCTTACGAGGGGGTGTGGGGGGAATCCCCCCCCACATCTCTCACCTAGGGGGTCCAAGGGAGGGTGGAGAGAAATTTTGGACCCACCCCCCCCAGGCAAGGGTTCGGGGGCAGTGCCCTTGAAGAGAAACTTTTGGGAAATTTTCCTTGTAAAATAATGTAATTTCATATTCAATATGGACCGCTCATTATAAGGTCGCGGATCTAGCGGTAGAATTTATGTTAGGTATTTTTTCCCTAGAAGGCAACCCTCTTTTATGTATGAGAGAATTTGTATTGCAACTATGTATGCGAGTGAATATTTTATTCTGAGAGAGAATATTGTGAGATAAAGAAGAGGAACTTACAACATGTATGTTGTAGGTTTCATCCCTTCATTTTTTGGATAATAATAAAGGAAGGACCTAACAATTTCTTTGGTGGATGTAGCCCACATTGGGTGAACCACGTATATATGTGTCTCTATTGCATTGTGTATCTTATGTGTTTTATTTCTGCATTTGTTTTATTTTAATGCCCCACGATCCTGTTTTTCTAACAACTGGTATCAAAGCGAAAGGTGACTCGAATGAAAAGAGGGTTCTTGGTTCAAGTGGGAGAAATGGAAAAAGATGGAAAGTTTAAGGTCGAGAAATTTAATGGCAAAAAATATCGGTTATGGAAGATGAAAATGGAATACTATCTATATTAGAAGGATATTTTCCTACTGTCGGGTGGAAAATCAAAGTAGTCAGTGAATATGGAGGACGAAGAATGGGATATTCTTGACAGAAAGACACTGAGAATGATATGATTGTGCCTGACAACATCGATGGATTTCAATATTTCAAAAGAAACGACAACATAGGATCTGATGAAGGCATTGGATAAACTATATGAAAAACCCTTGACCTCCAATAAGATATTTCTAAAGTGATTATTTAATATGAAGATGTCAGAAGGTGGGTCTCTTACTGACCATTTAAATGAATTTAATGCGGTTACTAATCATCCAAGTTTTGTGAAAATGAACTTTGATGATGAGGTTAGGGATCTTCTGATCTTCTGTTCATTGCCATAAAGATGGAATAGCCTGGTCATGGCCATAAGTAACTCTGTATTTGGTTCAAACACTTTCAAATTTGATGATGTTGTTGGTGTTATCCTTAACAAGGAAATACGACGGAAAAACACAAGTGAGACATCAGGTGAATTGTTGACCATGGAGAATAGGGGAAGACAAAAGGATAGAGGAAAGAGCTCAGGGAACTATGGGAATTCTAGGAAGGGAAAATCCAAATACAGACTAGGAAAGATAGAGTGTTGAAATTGTGGGAAGAAAGGACATCTAAAAAAAGACTGCAGAGCTCCAAAGAAACAAAGAGATGGACAACATGAGAAAAGCTAGGAAGAAAATGTAAAATGTTATGTGTTACAAGATGATTTGATTCTTTCTTTAGATAATATTACTGAATCTTAGGAAGTAGATTCAAGGGCTTCATTTCATGCCACACCCCATACAAAATATTTCCAAGATTATGTTCAAGGTGATTTTGGGAAAGTTTGTTTGGGTGATAATGAACCATGTCAAATTGTTGGAATGGGTAAGGTAAAAATAAAGCAAAAGAATGGAAACCAATGGTTACTAAAAGAGGTGATACATATACCAGATCAGAGAAGAAATATGATTTCAACATGACAGTTGGCAAGTGAAGGCTATATATCTACCTTTACATATAAAGCATTGAAGGTCATTAAAGGATCATTGGTAATGGAAAAACAAGAGAAGGTAGGTGTTGAGGAAAATGTATAAAGAACCTTACTCAAACATTTCAGATAATTCCTGGCTAAGACAATATAGTTGGGAATGCCACCTGGGGTTTATAGCCTAAAAAATATTCACTTAATCCACAAGTATCAATTACAAAGGATCAAGGCTGATTTTATGTTTATAGCAGTGTACAATAAAATTAAACAAAGCTATGTGAGCGTATACATAATTTACAATAATGTAAACATGGAGATACAAGAAAAAGAAAGAACCATATATCATGAAGAAACATATGTGAGATAGAAACCATAATCTGATTTTATTTCATTCTGAGACACAAATCTGAGTTATATTTTACAAACCCCTTTGAGGGTAGGGACCAAAGTCATATTTAGAAGCCTTCGATGGGAACCATACAAAAAGACTCTGACAACAAAATAAAACTGAAACTAATGATCTGGATCAGCTTGCCACAACATGCTGCCACTTGACTCTGCAAGATATTCTTTATCATTCATGAAATTTAATTCATAAACAAACAAGAATACACAGACTGCCAAAGATAAATCAAACACCTTTAAAACAAGCTGCTGAAATATGTGATTCAGTTTTGAATATTGCTACCTTCAATAAGACCCTATTATCATCAAGACGATTAAGCTTTCTAGTAAACTCAGAATGAATGAAAACTGAAAATATCTCACTAATATAGAACAAACCTTTTGGTTGTAGTTCTCCTTCTATTCT
>ML776775.1:600432-628234 GCA_009831015.1 Picea engelmannii
CCCCTTTGTCTCTTCATTTGATTGAGCTTGTATTCTCTCTCAATAAGTTATGATAGTTGAAATACCTTTCTTTAGTTAAGTCAAGTTAACTTAAATAATTAGTTTTAGACAAATAAATAATAATAATATATAAATAAGGGTCTTTAAATGATAACTAAATAGGTGGGACCCCTTGTGACTCCCAATTATTTCCTTTTATAATTATATGACATAAAAAATATTCAAATCATTTAATTCAAAAATATCTCCTTGTAACTCTCGCTTCATATATATATGCTCAAATAATAAATACCAACAAAATGTAATATAATCATGTCCCCAAAAATCATTATATCGAAGATGTCCAATAAAAAATGCTCAAATGAATGATGTTGTCCAAAACAGTGTAAAATATATGTTTTTTGTTCAAAACTTTATCAAAATAAAAAATAAAAATATTGTCTTCAACATATAAAACAACCTCAATCATCAAAATCCATATTTACTATGTGAGGCATTAGGTCTCTTCTCATTGTTGTCCCCTACCTCTATTACTTCTACCATTACTGCCCCTGTTGAAAAAAAAAAAAAAACTCATCCTGAAGAAAATATTCAATGAATCATGAAAAAATATTAATAATCCATACATGAAACTCCACTTAAATAAATCAATAGTTGGCTCTATTATTTACTACAAGACACATGCAAACCATCCATAAAACTTTCAATAATTAATTGCCATACGAACATTGGGTTGATAGGGTCATTGGGATTATAGGGGGTTTGTATTGTGCGTAAAATGATATCATGGAGGGGGAAAGATACATGGATATTGTTCAAGCAATCATAGAAACAATCAAACTGTGTATATAACTAGCTCCCAAAACACCAATCCTCCATATCCATTTCTCATATTTTCAAACAGATTTTTCCCAAAAAATGAGTAATAATAGAACATGGAGTGTAAAAGTGTAAGTGGGATAATGAGGGGAGTGTAGCATGCATAAAATGGTATAATGGAAGGGACTCCAATGGTTATTGTTCTATCATTATCCATACCAAACAATGTCATTTTCAAAATCAATTAAAATTCCAAACCCTTTACTATTTCAAAATTGAAATTCAACACTCTGTTTCCAAAATTCGAGAACTGGTGTTTCACTTCAAGGTTGTTCATTTTGCATTTAGAAATTGCACTGCACATGAATCATTTCATATTTTATTTCCCAAGAAACATTCAATAGTGATAACACAACTCACGCACAATAGGGTCAAGGAGACATAGTATTCTAATAATCACAACCAACATTCGAAGAATGGACAAACCGAGGTCCACGACATTACCATCGGTACTCTTTTAACCACTACAAAGTTTCAAGAAGTGGAATCAAAAGGGATCCCTATGTATAACACAATTCCAAACTGAGGTTTCAAATAACAAAGCCTCCAAAGTTCCTTTTTATTATGGTTCACAAAATCTCATTCAACGCATATATATTTCATCCACATAGATACTCTTTTCTCATAAAAATCGAACACCTAGAGAATGCTAACACAACAGGTCGTATATATTAAACAATTTTTTTGCAACACTATCATCACCTCAACATTGCCACATGACAAACTATATAAAAAAATATAAGTGGGCTTAGTATTATTTCTAACATCGCACAGTAAACAATCAACAAAACCCATGACTAAAAGAGCATGAAATATGCCTTTATTAAATGTTGGGTTGGCCACCCTTGCATCGTTAGTCGAATACATGGTTCAATATACCAATCAACAATAGTGATGAGGTATGGGAGGAAAATAAGACCAATAGTTTGAGGGTTTGGCCAAAGGAATTTCTTCAACAGTCTTGTTACCACCATTAGTTTCATTAACAGTCTCAGTCACAGAGCTTATACAAGGGCGCGTGCATGATAGTCATATAATTAGATGATAGGAAGAGTCTAAAAATAACTCAAATACCATGAGAAGTGGTACCATTTTTATCAGACAGATAGGAAACACCAAAGAAAACTAGAGACAAGGCAGGCCCAAAAACTCCCACACAATATTTTTTCCACAAGTAAAGCAATAAAGCAACTACAGTTTTATCAACAACAAGAGACACCCACACCACATTTAACTGTGAATAAATTGCATATAAATTCCACAGAGACCAACTTCATCCATAATCCATACACAGTCAAAAATCCCATAAAAATTTGGAAATGCACAGTCAATGAGAAAATTTAAGAACCAACTCTTGAGTTAATTAAACAGCAGAGCACAAACTTCATGGATGGAGCAGCAAGAAAATGCATACATGTGTGTAAAATTTTCCCAATCGACCAGGTTTGTATTCCTCTTCCATGGTTGAACAAAGCGAAGTAGCAACAACCAACAAAGAAAAAATGTGAAATTTCTAGGGTGGCATGCTCGAGGTAGGTTAGAGAAATGTGCATTTAGTGCATGTCATATCTACACTTACACATTCATCCAAGTCTAGTACGAGCAACTAACCATACAACACATCAACCACTAGCTCCAAATCAATTTAATGCAAGCCGAATACATCATAGTTTGCCTATGTTTCAAACTTACAAATGTGCCAACTCTTTCAAAACCCAAATGTAACATACATCAAGACTTGCTAGGGATATTGTGTCCCAACCTTTAAACTTCCAATTCAAACAATGTGCACAACCCTCGTAACATGAAATCAAGGTAATGACCACACCATATTTCGCATACAACTTGAAACATGGATTTTAGATCTTTTATCAAACTAAATGAAACATAATAACACTTGTGAGGGTTATATAAACACAACATCATTTCTCCTTTAATCACATTACCCATAACATCGTTTGATCAATTATTTCTACATCGACCTAAAATAAAATAAATTGTATAGCTCATTTCCCAACCAATTCATAAGCACATAAAACATATGTGTCGTCTTTCCGTCATATTCACACATGGGATCCCACCTATTAGTATATTATTAAATATAAATAAATAATAAGGAATTGCAACCATTTGCAAGCAGGTACCCCACGCTGTGCTTTTGGGCATAAAAAAACTAGCGAATCCACAGGGAAATCTATTTCCAATAGATTAAGAACTCAGAATGCCCGGTTTCGCAGACCAGTGAAAAGGATAAAATAATTATTGACAAGAATAGTTATGCAACAGGGGGAAAAAATGGTTTAAAGGAGATAATGAGACAGGACTTTGGGAATAACTTATGGAAAGTGGTACGTATGAGGGGGTTTGGTCCTGTATGCATAACATTTGATCAATATGTATCACATAGTGTTTCTTCAGGTTTTAAGGAGAAATTTTTTCTTATATGCTCTTTTGAATCTCAGGATGGATGGAAGAAAGGGATAGCAGAAGTAGGGAAGAAGACAAAATCAACTATCCTACACCAGTGCTTAAAGCAAAAATCAACTTTAGTGATGTCTAAAAGAAGGACATCATGACAACTGTGTATATATTTATTAATTATTGATCAACAATACTTACAGAAGGACATTGTCATGGAAAAATTGATCTAGAAATTATCTCAACAAAAGATCATGGAATCTAAATAGAACACAACAAGCGAAAGACGAAACTAAATAAACTAAAAACCCAATTTATTATTTATGTACAGAGGAAGGGGAAAACATCCTTGGAGTGAGGTAGGATGGAATTTTGCATAGATAAATGCATCGTCTATTTTGGATGGATAATTAATGAATTGAAAGATAATGCATAAAGAGTGTCTATCACCCTTCCAACCAACAAATGTGTGTGGAAAGGGTAGTGGACCTATCAATATCCAGAAAAAGTGATTACCATCTTGTAGGACCTGCCAGCCAATAAGACAAGATTTCAGCTTGATATTGGAAACATGAGTATGATCAATAATATTAGAATGATGGTTAGAGTTTTTTATGAAGATGATGGAGTCAATGGTCTCTTTAAGCATTATAAGGTCATCATATATGATCTCCTTATCAGGAAAATAACTACCATGCACCGAGGAAGAAAATAAAGGATTCAAATGCATAAGAATCCCTTTAAATTTATCATCATCAAAATAAATCATGCATGCAAGGGAGATATGTATATCATCATTGAATTCCTCAACCTCTTTGAACTGAAACAATGGGTTTGTGAAGGAATTCTACAATTTAAAATATTGATTATCCTTATGGGGATTTTCAGAAAGAGAGTCAACATATGAATCTATATGGCCCCTTGAATCCCCTATTTCATCATCTTCAACATGGTCATGAGAAATATGAGGGATAATGTTATTCAAATCAAGAGAATCCTCCCTGTCGGATTCATCCATGAATATTACTTCATTAGACACAAGTTGATATTGAGTAGTATATATTCCAAAAAGGTCATCATTAAAGGGGAAGGCATCAAATAAACAATTGTCAGAAGTAGGATTAGTAGGCATATCGGGACAATAATCCTTACAATCCTATGTGAATATAGCACTACAAGATGCATGATTGTCCTCATGCAGAATCGTCATGAAGAGAGAGGGATTTGTGTGATATTCATTTTTAGCCTTTAAGAACAATCCACAGGTTAATTGTTCATGAGGACCATAGAAAAAGTCACATTGAGGAGGATCAGGGATGATTTCAAGTAGAAATTCAAAGTGATGAAAGATAGATGGAGGAGGAAATTCGATAAGAAACTTCACAAAAATTGATTTCCCCGTGAAAATTTGACTTGATACTATACATATAGACCAATCTCCTTCTTTACCACGGAGGGAAAGTGGAAAAATATTTGCAGAAGTATGTATATCATAAACCCCAATAGATTGACAAAAGCCAATGAAATCATCAATATGGTTCTGAGAAGATTCCCATAAGTTACCCTCGAAAATAGGACAACTAACCATTGACAATGAGATCAAATTAGATTTATACATGATCATGCAAGATAGGATTCGATAAATTCATGAAAAAAAAAGGAAGTTTATCAACAAAAAAACATATAAACAGTAAATACAAAAACACAAAATATTAAAATACAAGAAACCAGGGAAATATGGATAATGAGTTTTTTTTTCCGTCCCCAGTATGGTCACCAAATAAATGTTGAGGAAAAGGTATAAAGAACCTTACTCAAGAATTCCCAGATCTTTCCTGGCTAAGATAAGATAGTTGGGAATGTCACCCGGGGTTTATAGCCTAAAAAATATTCACTTAATCCACAAGTATCAATTACAAAGGATAAAGGATGATTTTATGTTTATAGCAATGTACAATAAAATTAACAAAGTTATGCGAGAGTATTCATAATTTACAATAATGTAAACATGGAGATAAAAGAAAAAGAAAGAACCATATATCATGAAGACAAATATGTGAGACATAAACAATAATCTGATTTTATTTCATTCTAAGACACAAAACTGAGTTCTCTTTTACAAACCCCCACAAGGGTAGGGACCAAAGTCAAATTTAGAAGCCTTTGATGGGCACCATACAAAAAGACTCTAACAACACAATAAAACTAAAACTAATGATCCGAATCAGCTTGTCACAACATGATTCCACTTGACTCTGCAAGATATTCTTTATCAGTCATGAAATTTAATTCATAAACAAACAAAAATACACAGACTGCCAAAGATGAATCAAAGACCTTTAAAACAAGTTGTTAAAATATGTGATTCAGATTTGAATCATGCTACCTTCAATAAGACCATGCTGTCATCAATAGGATTAAGTTTTCTAGTAAACTCAGAATGAATGAAAACTGAAAATATCTCACTAATATAGAGCAAACTTGTTGGTTGTAGTTCTCCTTCTATTCTCTCCTCCCCCTTTGTCTCTTCATTTGATTGAGATTTTATTCTCTCTCAATAATTTATGGTAGTTGAACTACCTTTATTTAGTTAAGTCAAATTAACTTAACTAATTAGTTTGAGACAAATAAATAATAATAATATATAAATAAGGGTCTTTAAATAATAACTGTATAGGTGGGACCCCTTGTGACTCCTAATTATGTCCTTTTATAATTATCTGACATAACAAATATTCAAATCATTTAATTCAAAAATATATCCTTGTAACTCATGCTTCATATATATGTGCTCAAATGATAAATACCAACATAATGTAATATAATCATGTCCCCAAAAAACATTATATCCAAGCTGTCCAATAAAAAATGCTCAAATGAATGTTGATGTCCAAAACAATGTCAAATATATGTTTGTTGTTAAAAAAAAAAATCTCTTCAACATATAAAACAACCTCAATCATCAAAATCCATATTTACTATGTGAGTCATTATGTCTCTTCTCATTTTTGTCCCCTACCTCTTACTTCTACCATTACTGCCCCTGCAAAAGTTAAAAAAAAAAAAAACTCATCTTGAAGAAAATATTCAATGAATCATGAAAAATTATTAATAATCCATACATGAAAATCCACTTAAATAAATCAAGAATTGACTCTATTATTTACTACAATACACATGCAATCCATCCATAAAACTTTCATTAATTAATTTCCATACGAACAGGGGGTTGATATGGTCATTGTGAGTATGGGGGGTTTGTATTGTGCGTAAAATGATATCATGGAGGGGGAAATATACATGGATATTTTTCAAGAAATCATAAAAAAAATCAAACCATGTATATAACCAACTCCCAAAGCACCAATAATCCATATCCATTTATCATATTTTCAAACAGATTTTTCCCAAAAAATGAGTAATAATAGAATAGGGAGTGTAAAAGTGTAAGTGGGATAACGAGGGGAGTGCAGCGTGGGTAAAATGGTATAATTGAAGGGACTCCAATGGTTACTATTCTATCATTATCCATAACAAACAATTCCATTTTCAAAATCAATTAAAATTCCAAACCCTTTACTGTTTCAAAATTGAAATTCAACACAATTCACAATTCACGCACAATGTTGACGATTAAAATCGCAACGAGGTTTTTTCCCGCAAAGTATTGCTAAAGCCTATTATTATAAGCTAACAAGATATATGATACTAGTAGGTGGGACCCCCTTGTCGATTGGGTGATCAGATCTGGTTCTTATTTCATGTTTATGCTGCTATTCGACATCACTTACAGGGTTCTACATGAATGATGAAATCTTGGTTTTATTAGCGAGGGATGAGCCTTGTTATATGTTGGTTCTAATTGCGAGAAATGAATGATGGATAAGGCATGTTATGTGTTGTTTACATTGCTCTAGGATTTATTTTTATGTTATGATGGCCTATGTTATCCATTGTTACCCTTGCTATCTTCTCCTGGATTCATTGTTATGAAGCCCGCACAAGAGATATGTTAGTAACAACACATAAGAAGCAGTTGAAAAGAAATAAAAGCAATATAAACAAAATGAAAAAGGAAGAGATTAAACTATAGTAATATGCTACTCTACATGCATTGAAATTAAAAGATCGTTGTTAATCCTAGCTAACAAGTTAATAGCTATGTGATTTTTTTATTTATATGAAACATGATTGATATGTGTTATGGTATAAGTTGGCAATGGATAATTGTGATATGGGTGGCATGTTTGACAAGTGATGGATGCTAATTCGTATGCATGGTTTAATTGAATGTGTTAATGGGAGGCTGGATGGCGTGCACTAAGGAATTGAATGAGTGGGGGTGGAGGCGACGTGCATTTACTGCACGTCACTCCTACTCCTTTAACTGGTTGCCACCCCAGTTGGGCCATTGTTCAACTGTGCTTTGCTATGATTAGGCTATGACTTTCAAGCAGAGGAAAAACCACTCGGCTAAGCTTTCATTTTTAAGGTGATTTTGGTTACAGGTATGTATTTTCTCCATCCATGAATCTTCTCTGGTTATCAAATAGACATTGGCTTAGAATGTATGGGTCTGTGCTTTCCTTAAGTCTAGAAACTATGTAAATTAGTGATATTTTTCTTGAATGAATCGCTGGTGTGGTTCTCATTGCAATAATGTTGAAGTTACAATGTTATTGATATTCCTGAGTGTTAGAAGCCATGAAGGCCCTCTGTCATCCTTATTAGTCTTGGTTTAAGGGTTTTTATTCGGTCCATATTGGTTGGTTGTCTCCACGCTTTCTTATCACCATACCAAGTCGTTTGTTGTTATGGGGTTTACTGGGTTTGAAACGCCTTGTGTCACTACACATTGTTTCACTTGGGTATGGATTTTTTCATGCTAATGATGGTTGCGCAGTGGGTTATATTTCTTCTTCTCGACTTTGTTTTATCTCAGCGTTGTTAGTTGGTTGATTAAGAGGGCCACAAGGGTTATACCCTGCGTGTTCTAAGTGTTGTTACAGGGCCAAAATGGAGCCTTTGCTCCTATGTTCATAGTCTCTCCTATATTGCAAACTGTCACTATGTCATCGAAGTCATTGGTGGTATACCCTATGTGTGCATTGTTGGTCTCAGAGGTTCTCACCCGATGATGGGAGTCGACTCCAGTCTTCCTGTGTTGGTCAACAGAGAAAACCCTTTATTTCTCAAGCCCGATTATGATAAAGGGAACTGTTATGGCCTATCAGGTATACTGTTGATTGTTATGAGTTATTGGGTCTTGTCAATAGTGTTCGATTTCTGGCTCATCTATGTTGGTTATGTTGACAATGGTGTTGGTTTTGGTATTTAGTCACTGCATTGGTTATTATGGCAATCAAATTGATAAACTCAGCATGGTAATTTGGTTGATTGGAGAATTGGATTGAATGCACAGTCACTGTCTCTTACATCGTGATTATTGAATTGTTGATCAAACATTATTTTTAAATTGATTAAGTCACAAAAATGATTTGTGTGTGATGCGTGGGTATGTGTGGCGTTCCTACATGTTATGTTGAGTTGATGGTTGTTGTGATTGTGTGTTTTAAATAGACAATGGAAGCATTGCAATCATGGTAATTATGGCATGTCCATCCACTATATATGCTATGGATATTATTTGATTGCGCCATCAGTCATGGTCACGGGTTCTTAAAACAATATGGTTTATTTGCAAATTCAATCAATTTATGAGATGAGATCGATCCTATTATTGCTATATCCTTATATTGATTGATAGCCCAACATTGTGTATGTTTACATTCAGAGTTGTTGGACCTATACAGTCACAAAAATACTCTGTGTTTTGTCGAATAGTTTGTATATTCCAAGTAGTATGAGTTAAAATGGTGATTGTTGTCTGTGTGTTTAAATGGAAAGTCAGGATCTTTGCAATTAAAATATTGATGGTTGTATTTGGTTGTTCGTTATGTGCATTGATGAATATCATGCATCGTAGAAGAGATATACACAGGTTATGTGACATATGGTCTTATTACAATTTAATTGTTGGATGAAATTGGGCATGTGTTTTGTGTCTGTGTTTGATTAAGGAAATAACTCATGGAAGGAGGTTGATTTTTGATGCTGAACAGAATGGAAATAAGTGACTGTGTGTTCATTTGGAAATTATTTTAAAACAATAAGTGGACAAATGAGAAGCAACAAAATTCTTTACAGGTTGTTGTGGAATGCATGTTGTCTTGTTTGGTGACACTGTGTTGAAAATCTGATTACAATCAATGAACAAGTCAATGCACAAAATCAATTGAATTATGCACAGTAGTTTTCATTTGATCACAATGATTATTTGGTTGGTGTTATTTCCTTTTTACATAATGGTTTTATGGATTACTTAATTAATTTTATGAACAATATCCGCTCTCTTTCCCTACCATTATTTCTCTTTTCGCTAATTACAACCCCATCGCCTTCCCACATTCATTTTCCACTCCCTGTTCTAAAATTTAATTACAATCAAGAAGAATTATGTATTGAAGCAATTTGAAGTCGCAGTTTATTGGTTGGATCACAATGATATTTTATTTGGTTTGCATTACAGTTGATTCTTTGTTTCCTTTGAGCAGTAACCATGTTTCCTTTTCCCCTCATTTTATCATGTTTCTCTCAATACAAACCCCTCGCATATCCAAAGACCTTTTGTTCATCCCCTTCTCATTGACAACAGTTAAACAATTTATATGGATTGGATTGCATGAGTCTGATATATTGTTGAGTCAAAGTCTATTTCATATTTTTAAGGATTTTTCATGTATGGTTTTAAAGGAACTATTTGATAATCAATCATGCATGCAGGAATGATATTTTTCAGACGAGGTATCCATGGCAGAGGCAATCGAGGGAGAGGTAATTGGAACAGAGGCCCAAGAAGGCCAAGATTCTCCATACACTTTGATGCTGACTCACAAGATTTAGGCCAGTTGTTTCAGGACAGATTTTTCAATTGGATTGGGCAAGGAGTGGTCCAACCTAGGTCTGAAAGGCATCCCTTCCAAGCTCCACAAGCCCATGGTATTTTCGTCCCCCTTCATGTCTCATTGCAACCCGAGGTTCCCAAAAATGACAAATGGCAAGAGATTGCCCACCTGACAATCTCCCAACATCGTGGCTGGCCCAATTTGTTCTTACCTTCTCCCTCGCCTATAAACTAGAATTGTCCAAGCTGGACCTGTCCACTCACCATTTCATTCCTCTCATGCTAGAAAAAGGTTGAAAATCGAGGCCCACCATGCCCCTGATAAAGGAAAATCCATTGTTGCCCCATCCTGACCCTCCAATGGCTCTGATAAATCTATGTCTTCCTGGATGCATTTGAGGGATGATTGTTCCCATGTGATCAACGGAATTAGGCCTAAAGGCTTAGCGCAACCAAACGTAAATTCAGAAAAATCGAAGGGTGACAGCAACAATCAAGGAAATATTGCATCTCAGAGTGGTAAATATGGTTTTTGAGTTTTTATTTTATGTATTATTGATGACAATTGACTTCAGAGGTTTTGGACAACATGTTTTCTTTAGATATATGAGTAATACATTTTTTTTTAAATAATTTCAAATATCAATGAGATAAATTGTCAAATGTGAATGTGATGATGGGAGTCACAAGGAAGGGTGTTTTGCTTAATTAACTAGTTTTGTTATGATTTCTAAGAGCTAAAGGGAGTCACAAGGGGTCCCATCTACTAGTTATTATTTATTTAAAACCCTTATTATGATCTATTACTTTTCCCCCCTAACTAAAAAGTTGGTTGAGTTTTTAGTTAACTTAACTAATGAGGTAGTTCAACTACTTCAACCAATTCTATTTTTCTTAAAGGAAAAAGGAAAGGGAGGAACAAGAGGAGGATAGAAGGAGAAGCATACTAAGGTTTGTTATTTGATTTTATGTTGAGATAGTTAAGTTTTCATTCATTCCTTAATTTATCACAAGCCTAATTCTTTTTTATGATAGCAGGGTCTTATTTTAGACAATAAGATTCAGGGTTGAATTACATCATTCAGACACTTGTTTTTTAGAGGTGTTGATCTATCTTTGATAGTCTGTGTAGACTTGTTTGTTTCTGAATTAGTTTTCATGACTGACAAAGGCTATTGTGTAGAGTCGAGTGGGAAATAATCTGTGGAAAGATGATCCAACTTTTAGAGTTCAGTTTTTTATTTTCTGTCAGAGGTCCTTTTGTATGTTCCATCGGGGATGTCTAAGTTTGACTTTGGTCCAAAAATTCTTTACGAAATTTTGTAAAGAGAATGACTCTTTGGTGAATTGGAATGAAATAAATGATTTCTTTATGTCTCATTTGTCTTGATTATCATCTTGGTGTCTTTGCTTATGTCTCTACATTTATTTCAACAACTGTTATATTTAGAAAATCATATAAATAATGAATTTTCCAGCAAGCTTTTATTTATAAAAGACTATCCTAAGCACTTGTAATCAATACTTGTGAGTTAGGATATTATTTTTGATGGCTATAAACATAGGGTGACATTATTGTCTATTTTTCTTTAGCCAAGCAAAATCTGGAAATGATTGAGTAAGATCATTTCATATATTTTCCTCAACATTTATTTGGCGACCATACTGGGGAGATCTTCAATATCTCTCTGGTTAATTTTTATACTTGATTTTCATCGATACATCTATTTTTTTGATACTGATTCTTTGACTACTTTATTTCTTAATGACTGTGCCTATTGCAAGGCAGCCCAATACTGAGCCCGGTCCTCAAGATCATACCAACATTGCTTTAAACTTGTTTAACACCATTTTAGACATTGCCAATACCCGTGTTGAGCTTAATCATTCATGAGAAACAATTGAATGAGATATTAGTTCGCAAGAACGTTGGGAAGCTAGATGTAGAGAGCCTAGAAATCAACAATAACCTTCTTGTTTCTTCAGTTTGGGATTTCTTTCATGTCCTTGGAATCTCATGTTTCTAGAAGAAGAAGAGGCTTATCACCTAAAATTAATCCTATTGTTGAAATAGGAAGAAGGAATGTTGTGTTATCTACGCAACAAAGTTCTCTAAGTAGAACTTTGTTTGTTTCATCCAGTTCATCTTTCTTTTCCTCATCTATCATTCACAAGATGGCATCTAGTGGTGGTTTTGGTGGCACTGGAAGTGCTTCCTCCTCTCAATCTTCATCTTTTCCAGTGATTGATAGCTTATATAGCCACCATATCCCTATCCAATCTACCACAAATCCCACCAAATTCATTAAAAAGTATGGGCTTTTTAAGTTTGAAGAAGACACCAAAACCACACTGTGGCATGTGTCCTCTCCTCTTAACCTAGCACTTGTTATTCGTCCACTTCCAAAATTCAAAGAACATCTTCCTAGGTTTTCAGGAAATAACAATGTCACTACGAACGAACACCTGGTGGAATTTTCTAATGATTGTCATAACATAGGAGCCAATGAAAATGATACTTGCATGCACTTAGTCATCAATTCCTTGGAAGGAAAGGTTGCGGACGATTTCTTTGACCTTCCTCCTAATATTCTGTCTACTTGGGAGGACTTGATATATTGGTTCAGATCCACTTATGGGGAATCTAAAAGCTCAGCCGATAAGTTACGTGAATATAATAACGTCATCTATAAGGATGGTGAGACCATCAAGTCTTTCAACTTGTGTTTCACTAAGATATACAATTAGATCCCTGAACTCATTCAACCTCAGAACCAAGCCACTTTCATGCATTACTACAATGTGTTACCTTCCCATTACCATCATAGGTTTGAGGAAAAATCCATTGACAATCTCGGTTCCGCTCTGCGTACTTGTTCAGAGTATGAAGAACAACTTGAAAAAACAGGTCTTCCCTAGGGAGAATCAGTTAAATAGACAGATGTGTCTACCCTCTTATAGCTAGTACAATATATGAACAATAGTATGATAGAATATGAACGAAAAGGAACTGTCTCACCTCTCACCCTTGGAGCTTCATCCTCTTCTGTACCACGCTTTAGAAGTCCAATTGAGAATAACTTTCAACCTAAATCCATCTTTCCTCGAAGTTGGTGTAAATTTTGCGAACAACACCACGAGGAAGCCACATGTGAAGTAAGGAAGAGTGCTAGAGATAAGATCTTTGGTAAAAGACCAGAAACTACTATCGCTTTCCTAGATTTTGCAGAGCCAAAATATGTCACGATCATCAATACTAGGAACAAATCCTATGATCCTAAGGGAAAATTTGATCCTTCCCGCAATTTTTCTAGCCTGGGCTCATCCTCACCCGCTTCTACTGTTCAGGTTCCTAAGGTTCCTGAGAGTCAAGGAATTACTTCCCCTCTCCCCTATTCCAAATACAATATCTTAAATTAGTTGGCCAAAATCCAAGCAGATGCAACCCTTCTGGACATGGATGTCGTCCCTGAATAACTAAGGCATCTGAAACAATTCATGGAAGGAAAATATTATGTTGTAGCCAACCTCTATGAAGAGGTAAACGAAGAGGATTCATCTGTAAATAAGGTAGGTGTACATAACTTTATATACCCTCTAAAAAATCCCCCTTTTTATATTTCTGTAAAGATTATGGATAAGATCGCCCATTGTTGCCTCATTGATGGCAGTTCAGGCCCAAGTGTGATGTCGAAGATTATTATGCAAGAGCTAGGCTTGTCTTCTACAAATAAAATGCTAGAAATATGCTCTCCTATAATAGTCTACAACAAATGACCATAGGCGAGATTAAATATGTAACCTTAGTTTTATGAGCACACCCTGAAATAAGGACAACCCTTAGTATTCAGGTAATCGATATGCCTGTAATAAATTACTCAATTATCTCGGGAAGAGATTGGAAAGCTTTAACAAGTGGATACCTCTCACTCGATGGGTCACATTTATCTATGCCTCGGAATGGTAAGAACATTATAGTCCTTAGAGAGGGAAGGATTTGAGTGTTCCACAACCTAATGTAAACTATATCGAAGAGGACCTAGGAGTGTACTCCATATTTCTTGAGGAGGATAATATTCCTTTGGAACAAATCAATTTAGATGATGATATTTGGCACATTCACTTCGATGGTTCACTCTCTAATGAAGGTAATGAGGCTGGAATTATCTTGGTTTCCCCCATAGGGAAAATTCATAATTTGTCTTACAGGTTGGAGTTTGCTTGTACGAACAATGTCACTGAATTCGAAGATTTATTATTAGGCATTGAAAACGCCTATAATCTTTGTTGTGGTCACCTTTCAGTTTTTGGAGATTCTGAGCTTGTTGTGAATCTAGTACATAAGATATACTCTCCTAGCAATAAGCTGATGAAACAATACACCCAAACCATTTGGGCGCTTATCTTGAACCTATTATATTTCAACATCACTCATGTTAAGAAGGATTTGAATTCAATGGTTTATCAGTTAGTTGTATTTGCAACTTTTCCTAATCAACAACCTTTGCCTCACAGGCCTGATTGTTCTTTTCAATCTCTATATCGTCCACATATCCCTGGCAAAGTAGAATCTTGGCAGGCCCTCCCTGACGATGAGAACATTTGTGCTTTCATTCAAGATGAACCTCTTAAGCCCAAGGAAATTATATCCATAGAAGAAAACAAGATTCCTAAGGGCCTGACTCCTCTAGAGAGTTCGTTTTCATCGAGTGATGTAGGCAATAAAGAGAAACACATAAAAGAGGAGTCAAAAAGGAAGGTGGGTGAAACCATCTCCTTGAATATTGGGACACTCGAATCTTCAAAGAATGTTAAAGTAAGTACCCAATGTTCTGATAAAGAAGAAATGAAGTTTGCCAAGCTACTTGGTGAATTTCAAGATGTTTTTGCTTGGTTTTGATCCTGGTCTTATACAACATGATCTTCAAGAATAAGGATCTTCATGGTTTTGATCCTGGTCTTATACAACATGATATCCCCATCAAGGAAGGCATGAAACCATCTAGGAAAAAAAAAGACCTATTAACTCTGCATTTAAAGCAACTTTTCAAAGGGAGTTGGAAAAATTCTTAAGGGCTGGGATTATTTTTCTAGTCTACCCTGAATGGGTTTCCAATTAGGCACATGTTTTGAAGACCACTAATCATATTAGAACCTATGTTAATTTTCTCACTTTCATTCAGGCTACTATGTTAAACCCTTTTCCTCCCTTCAATATGGAAATGATTCTGCAGCAGGTTGTAAGGTCACAGATGAGGCCCTTACTTGAAATTTTTTTGGGTTGCAATAAAATCAAGGGAAAAGGGGCAGATGTTCACAAAACCACTCTTATCACCAATTGGGGTACCATTGTTGGATCATGTTGTCATTGATTCCAAAGATTGATGTCAAGTGATTGATTGATGTCAAGTGATTTATTTCAAGTCATTAATTGATGTCAAGTGATTGATTAATGTCAAAGGTTTGATGTATACATATCCTATCATAGTATATTGATGAAGATGGAACAATGAGTTGTCATCGATACATGATGCATAGATGAAGATGGATCAATGTGGTTTCATTGGTATATGATACATTGATGAATCATTATTGTCTTATCATGGTTGATAAGGTGAACAAATGGATGAACTCTAAAGTGGCCCCCTTATGGTGAAAGCCCTCACGAGAAGACACTTTATGGATGAGTTATCCTTGAAGTATGATCATCCTTATATGTGGAATAATGAGATGAATATCAATGAAATTGTTGGTGAAACTATCCTAGATGGATAGTGCTTGTCATGCCACTTTCGGTGGTATATGGAATGTCACATAACTCCTCATGGTTTGAGATTTATGGCCCTACGAAGATGAAGGACCCTCATATGTTGGCTTCAAGCCCCAAAAGGTCAAATAAGTCAAAGTGCTTGAAAAGAAGAAATCATTATTTAAATAATAAAGTGAAGTGACAAAATCAAGGAAGATTATTTAAATGATAAAGTGAAGTGAAAAAGTCAAGAAGAAATACTTAAATGATAAAGTAATGGATAAATTTCTATTTATGGAAAGTGGTTAACCCTAAAAAGAGGAAAATAGGTTAAGTTACCTAGAAGTGGGTTAAGTGACCTAGAAGTGACCTAGAAGATAGCTACTTGGAGAGTATAAATAAGAGGCAAGGGCCTCTTGTGAATGGTAACACTTGTGTATCTTTTGTGAGATCTCTTGTGCATCCTTGAGCATATATTGAAGATCTATTATGAGAGGGAGATCGTCTGGAGGATCTCATGGACACATCAAAGTTTCGGCAAGTCTACGATCATGATGGAAAAAGTTTTGGAAGCTCAGAAACCCTAGTATATAAGGTATATGTAGGCTGAAATGAGCTAGGGCGCGTACATACATGGGTTGTAAGAGGACAGGGCGCGTACAGTGAGTGAATTCATGAAGACTTGTGATTGAGATGATGGTCGGCTCTTGGAGACTGAAGCAGGTTCCAAATATTCATTCTATGGGCTCAGATCTGCCATAGAAACTCTAGTATGGTTACTTTGTTGTCTTGATGAATACTCTTGCTTGTTGTGTAGTGTATTCTTAAGGAATTATTGGTATGGCTATTGTGATGTGGTTTGTGTTGGTTGATGGAGTGAGCAACACTCTTATGATTCAGTAGTGATATGATTGCTATAGTGTATTGATTGTTTGTACATGATGAGTAGCATTCATATTGTATGGTTGAGGATCATGAGTTTGTTGTGGAAGAACATAGATGTGTTGAGATTGGTTATGGTTTAGATGGTATAGTGACAAGATCAGAAGTGGATGTGATAGAAGAGAAAGAGTCTGAAGGGACAGAAAGATGAAGTTTCAAAAACCCTAGTTTCTGAAAGAATATGCAGGATGCAGTGAGCCAACGTACATATGTGGGTTGCATTGCTGGTAGGGAACGTACATACGCGTGTTGAACTACCAACATGTCACGTAGCTGTTGACATATTGATATTTGTTGAGGATTGTTGCCTCATCTCAGTTGGTGCTTAGTGTGTAAGATGAGTATTGCATTATAGAGTTGGTGCTCTTGTAGAGTTGTACTCTATTTAATTGTTGTTGATAACCCAAGGATTGAAGTTCGTAATAAAAAGAAAATTGTACATACATCTTGTGTTCCTTGTGATGATGACTTATTGATATATGTTGTTGCTATATGTTGTTGCTATATTTTGTTGATGTATATTTACATTTGACTGGCTATGAATGACAGTAATAAGTAATGAGTAAATGGTGATTGTTAAATAAGAATTTTTTGAAGGGGAAGTTTTGGGAAAAAGAGCCCTACACTGTTCACCCCTCCCCCCACTCAGTGTAGTTGGTGTGTCCAACAATTGGTATCAGAGAATGCCTTCACTATAAGCCTTAAAAATCTTGGAGGAGATCCATAGACACACAAATGGATGATGAAGTTCCAATCCTTGAGGAGGAAAACTATTCTACTTGGAGAATAGAGATGAGAGTGCATCTAAAGGAAATGGGAGCGAGTATTTGAAAGGCATCCATTGGTGGATCAGTTTCTTTGAATAACAAGTCAAAGTTTGCAGCTCAAAGTGAAGGAAAGAAGAATGATGCATTGGCTCTCAAGACCATTCTTAGTGGACTCTCAAGCCCTATCAAAGAGAGCATGGGACAATGCACTTCCACCATGGATCTATGACTAAAGCTAGAGGATACATATCAAAGAAAAAATGAAGACCTTGAAAACAACCCCATCAAGAAGAATGAAGGTAAAGAATATCCAAAAACTCTTGATTGCTTTATTTCTAAATGTGATGATGTTGGCAAAGAGGAAGATCTTGAAGACATTTCAAATGAAGGCAAAGAATCATGTGATGATTTTGGCAAAGAGGAAGATCTTGAAGTCATTTCAAATGAAGGAAAAGAATCATGTGATGATGTTGGCAAAGAGGAAGATCTTGAAGACATTTCAATTGAAGGTAAAGAATCTCCACAAACCGTTGATTGCAATAATTCAAAGTGTGATGATGTTGAATTTTTCTCTACTAGTGAAGAAGAAAATCTAGAAGTAGTTTGGATAAAATCAATTGATTGTTATCCCATGGAAGAAGTAGAAGAAAAACTATTAGAACTTAAAGAGAAAATTGAAATAAGTCTATATGAATATAGCAATGACCACTATTATATAGACTATAGCTATCTTTTGAATAACACTAAAAAGTTTCTTAAGAAGAGTCAAAAGAACATATTGAAGTTAAAGGAAATGCTCACAGAACAAGAAGAGAGTAATAAGACTCAATTAGATGGAAAGGAAGAAGAGATCACAAGACTAGATAATGAAAAAGAATATAAGAAGGTAGATGATGAGATTAGCAAAATTTTTGAAATTATTGTTCATCTCAAGACCCAAATTGAAGAAGCCAAAAGGGTAGAGGAACTATTGAGGGATCAAATAAATAAAAAAGAAGAATCATGTCATAAGTTAGAAGCTGAAATTGTTGATCTTAGAAAGAAAGTAGAAAAGTCAAAAAAATTCTTGAATAGCTCAAAAATATTGAATGATATCTTGGAAAGTCAAAGATCACCAAATGATAAATCAAGTCTTGGATACAAGGGAGAAGCTACATATGTTAATGAAAGAACCTCAAGGAAGCATGAGGTAAGTCCCTCACTCTCAAAGGATGAAGACAATGTTGAAAATAAACCATCTACACAAGGCAAAGAAAATTTCAAAAGAACAAAGCAAGGAAGACATCAAGAAGCCTTCCTTACACCTCAAAGAAGATGGACACCAAAGCAAAGGTATGAAAGTATTTTTCATGGTCAATGTCATTCATGTAATGAATATGGTCACAAAGCTTTGGAATGCAGATCTTATGCAAGAAGAAATAATGGAAGATTTCATAACACCATAAGGTGTTGGAGATGTGATCAAGTAGGACACATTGCTATTCACTGTCACAACATGAGATGCTACAATTGTAGTGTATTTGGCCACAAATCCTAGGATTGTTGGAACACAAGAAGAAAAGTCCATGATGAAGACTTCATATAGTATGACTAGAAGAAGGAATGAAGTAAGGAAGGGAGACATGTTTGAGAAAATGGAATATCAGAGATCCAGTTCTGAGAAGCAGGGATACCTTCAGAAGTGGGTGAAGAAGACTAAACAACCAAAACAAGATGGAAGCCTTAAGGGAGGCTTAAGTGTGACATATACATAAGCATATGTGGGTGACAATGGTAACAATCACGTACATACGCAGGCTGACCTTGAATAGGTTGTGTACATACGCGAGTTGTTTGTGTAGCAAGTCGTCACATATATGTGGTAAATCCTAGGGAAAAGGGCTATGCACATAGGTTTCAACTTGATGTGATGGTATAACTCTTTGTTGCAGGTCCTGACATTGTTTGTTGTAGGTTTTCATGTTTACATATTGGATTATGTAATGTGATGATATAAAATGAAAGGCTATCTTGGATGGGTGGCACTAACCCATGAGTATGGATTGAGGCATTTACTGTTGAAGAACAATGTTGGTTATGAAAGTGAAGTTATGGAACCTTGGTTATGTGATATATCTTGATAATGATAGCTAGAGATGTCATTGATCTTTTGAAGCATACTACTAGTACATGTATTTGGATGCCCAATATTTACTGTATTGAATGAAGGATTGAGGTTGATCTGTTTGGGTACATGGCTGGTACATATTTGAGTTTCATTAATATATCTCTTTTTGGATATCTTGATGAATGCATTTGGCATAAGCTTGAACTACATATTGGGACATGTAGTTGGTGAGTTGATGAGGTGTTCATGTTGTACATCATTGATGAACTTGATCTATAGTTGATGCATGTTTGGTACACTTCTAGTACATTGGTAGAGGCACCTAATAGCAGGTTGATTGGCACATGTTTTATGGTTTATTTGGAATACATGCATGAGGATTCATTTTGTTGTGATGCATGGTTGATGCACTTTCTTGGTGCAAGTGGTGATACATGTTGATGTACATGTTTGGTACACTGATAGATGGTATATGTTTGGATAATATGATGAGACACTTGATTGATTAAGATACATCAATATGGCACTTGGTTCATTGTGGAGACATATCATGAGTGATATGACACTTGGTTGACATATTGGTAGATGCACAAGGTTGGCATATTGGTAGATACACATGGTTGGCATGTTGATGGAGGAATATGATTGGTACACCATTGGCACATGTTTTTTTCATATGGTTGATACATTCCATTGATGATATCTTATGGTACATTGTATGGTGTTGATGTACATGGTTGATATAAATGGGTGTTGTGCATGGTGGGTACACATTTTGATACATGATGTATTTGTTCATTCATTGACATATCTTTTTCTTCATGATGTTTGGTATGGTATGAATTTGATGCATGGACAGGTCCAAGGATCGTCATGTGGTAGCATATTTTTCATTTTACAGAGAAGATAGGGGGAGACATACCCATAGGGGGAGTCATTCTTCTTCTCATGATTCTAGGAGGAGATTTTTATCAGATGCATACTAGGAAAGAGCCATATATTTGAAGAAAGAGGACAGAAGCATAATTCCAGGTGGAGCAATGGTCACAGGAGGAGTATGAGCGATGCATATTCAACATTACATCAGAATGATATCCCTTGTCCAAAAGGGGAGAGATTATTCAGAGGAAGATCAAAGGAATTCAGACAGGGGGAGAGATAGTCAAAGGGGGAGTAGCCCCAAGGGGAGAATGAACATTTGCAATTGATGTCAAAGGGGGAGAGATAGTCATATTGATGTGATTGATGATTATTTATGTGAAGATATAGTCACATTGATATATGAATACTGATGTAGAGCATGCCTTGTCTACATGTTGACATCAATGATTGGTGTTGACATCAATGTTGGTATTTACATCAATGCCAAAGGGGGATATTGTTGGATCATGTTGTCATTGATGCCAAAAATTGATGTCAAGTGATTGAATGATGTAAAGTGATTGATTGATGTCAAAGGTTTGATGTATACATATCTTATCATAGTATATTGATGAAGATGGATCAATGAGGTGTCATTGATACATGATGCATAGATGAAGATGGATCAATGTGGTTACGTTGGTATATGATACATTGATGAATCATTATTGTCTTATCATGGTTGATAAGGTGCACAAATGGATAAACTCTAAAGTGGTCCCCTTATAGTGAAATCCCTCATAGGAAGACTCTTTATGGATGAGTTATCCTTGAAGTATGATCATCCTTATATGTGGAATAATGAGATGAAGATCAATGAAATTGTTGGTGAAACTATCCTAGATGGATAGTGTTTGTCATGCCACTTCTGGTGGTATGTGGAATGTCACATAACTCCTCATGGTTTGAGATTTATGGCCCTACGAAGATGAAGGACCCTCATATGTTGGCTTCAAGCCCCAAAAGGTCAAAGAAGTCAAAGTGCTTGAAAAGAAGAAATCATTATTTAAATAATAAAGTGAAGTGGCAAAATCAAAGAACATTATTTAAATGATAAAGTGAAGTGACAAAGTCAATAAGAAATATTTAAATGATAAAGTAATGGAGAAATTTCTATTTATGGAAAGTGGTTAACCCTAAAAAGAGGAAAATAGGTTAAGTGACCTAGAAGATAGCTACTTGGAAAGTATAAATAAGAATCAAAGGTCTCTTGTGAATGGTACCTCTTGTGTATATTTTGTGAGATATATTGTGCATCCTTGAGCATATATTGAAGATCTATTCTGAGAGGGAGATCATCTGGAGGATATCATGGACACATCAAAGTTTCGGTAAGTAAAATATCACGACGACAAAAGTCTCGGAAGCTCATAAACCTTAGTTTCTAATGTATACGCGGGCTACAGTGAGCTAGGGCGGGTACATACGCGGGCTGTAAGAGGACATGGCGCATATAATGAGTGAAGCCATGAAGACTTGTGATTGAGTTGATGACAAGCTCTTGGAGACTGAAGTAGGTTCCAGATCTTCATTCTATGGGCTCAGATCTGCCATAGAAACTATGGTATGGTTACTTTGTTGTCTTGACGAATACTCTTGCTTGTTGTGTAGTCGATGCTTAAGGCATTCTTGGTATGGCTATTGTGATGTGGTTTGTGTTGGTTGATGGAGTGAGAAACACTCTTATGATTCGATACTTATATGATTGCTATAGTGTACTGGTTGTTTGTACATGATGAGTAGAATTAATATTGTATGGTTGAGGAGCATGAGTTTGTTGTGGAAGAACATAGATGTGTTGAGATTTGTTATGGGTCAGATGGTACAGTGACAAGATCAGAAGTGGATGTGACAGAAGAGAAAGAGTCTGAAGGGACAAAAAGATGAAGTTTCAAAAACCCTAGTTTCTTAAAGCATACACAGGATGCAGTGAGCCAGAGCACGTACATACGTGGGCTGCACTACTGGTAGGGCGTGTACATACGCATGTTGAACTACCGACAGGTCGCGTACCTATTAACAAATTGACATTTGTCGAGGATTGTTGCCTCATCTCAGTTGGTTCTGAGTGTGTAAGCCGAGTCTTGCATTATATAACTCGTGCTCTTGTAGAGTTGTACTCTATTCATTTGTTGCTGAAAACCCAAGGATTGAAGTCCGTAATAAAAAGAAAATTGTACATACCTCTTGTGTTCCTTGCGATGATGACTTGATGATATATGTTGTTGTTATATGCTAATGATGTATATTTACATTTGACTGGTTATGAATGACAGTAATAAGTAATGAGTAAATGGTGATTGTTAACTAAGAAGTTTGTGAAGGGGAAGTTTTGGGAAAAAGAGCCCTACACTATTCACCCCCCCCTCTCAGTGTAGTCGGTGTGTCCAAAAACCATGACTTACAAATGCCTATTTTCTAGCTTACCTGATGAAAGTATCGCTTTTAAAAGACATATACACACAAATCTTGATGAATTGATTAGTATCCATTTCTACCTTGATGATCTAATCATATACGTTAAGGGGTTGATAATTACCTCAGAGTTCCAAGTGTTATTTCTGGGTCCTTTCAAAATTGCTTTTGTCCTGGACACTAACTCTTACATACTAAAGGATTTACAGGAGCAATAGTTTTCCTACAACACTAACGGTTCTCATTGGAAACATTACGAGGGACCAACGTGAAAAAGTTCCAATGCTATTTAGATTTTTTGTATACTATTAACCTAGCTCTGCTTTCAATTTTGCACCATTTTATTTTCTGCTTTAAAGTAGTTTGACTTATGCTTTCTATTTTAAGATTTTCCTACTGCTTTTACGTTTCTTTCATTTTATTGTTGTTGTTTTAATATTTCGACTTTACTTCTTTCATGATTTTGTTTCCTACCATATTTAGTTAATTTGGTCAAAATAAGTTGTTGGATCAGTTCTTCCACAGTGACACTCCTGCAAAGCATTGTTAGTCAGTAAAAATCAAGCTTACACAGTTGTTGCGATGTTTCCCCTGAAGGCACCCTTGAATTTGTTATCTTCTTCCACTGTTGTCTAGAAAGTTTTTTTTTGGGGGTTATCTCCCGCTTCTGCTTTCCTTTTCTTCATCCATTTGAGAATTTAAGAGAGAAAGTAAATAAAAAAATTCCTTGAAGTTAAGAGTTGATCCCGGTTGGACGATTATGCACACAGTGGTAAAACCCCTCATACTTAACACTTTTCATGACTTATTCCTCAATTCCCGGTCATTTTTCCATTTAATCCGCTCACTTCCCCCTATTGCATAATCTTCCTGGTTATACCTTCTTGACCTTTTGTTCTTGGTCTATGGAAACATGAGTTATGAGTTCTAAATCTATTGAAAACAAATTTCCCTGTGGAGTCGTCAGTTTGTTGACGATTAAAATCGCAACGCGATGTTTTCCCGTAAACTATTGCTAAAGCCTATTATTATAAGCTAACAAGATATATGATACTAGTAGGTGGGACCCCCTTGTCGATTGGGAGATCATATCTGGTTCTTATTTCATGTTTATGTTTCTATTCGACATCGCTTACAGGGTTCTACATGATTGATGAGATCTTGGTTTTATTGGCGATGGATGAGGCCTATTATATGTTGGTTCTAATTGCGACAAATGAATGATGGATAAGACATGTTATGTGTTGTTTCCATTGATCTAGGCTCTACTTTTATGTTATGATGGCCTATGTTATCCATTGTTACCCTTGCTATCTACTCTTGGATTCATTGTTGTGAAGCCTGCACAAGAGATATGTTAGTAACATCACACAAGAAGCAGTTGAAAAGAAATAAAAGAAATATAAAAAAAATGCAAAAGGAAGAAATTAAACTATAGTAATATGCTACTCTACATGCATTGAAATTAAAAGATCATTGTTAATCCTAGCTAACAAGTTAATAGCTATGTGATTTGTTGAGTTATATGAAACATGGTTGATATGTGTTATGGTATAAGTTGGCAATGGACAATTGTGATATGGGTGGCGCGTTTCACAAGTGATGGATGCTAATTCTGATGCATGGCTTAATTGAATGTGTTAATGGGAGAATGGATGGAGTGTACTAAGGAATTGAATGAGTGGGGGTGCATGCGACGTTCATTTACTTCACGTCACTCCTACTCCTTCCATTGGATACCACCCTAGTTGGGCCATTGTTCAACTGTGTTTTGCTGTGATTAGGCTCCGACTTTCAAGTAGAGGAAAAATCGCTCGGATAAGCTCGCATTTTTAATGTGCTTTTGGTTACAGGTATGTCTTTTCACCATCCATGAATCTGCTATGGTTATGAAATATATATTTGCTTGAATTGTATGGGTCTGTTGTTTCCTTAAGTCTGGCAACTATGTAAATTTGTGATATTTTTCTTGAATGAATCGTTGGTGTAGTTCTCATTGCAATAATGTTGAAGTCACATTGTTATTGATCTTCCTGAGTGTTAGAAACCATGAAGGCCCTCTGTCATCCTTATTGGTCTTGGTTGAAGGGTTTTTATTCGGTCTAGATTGGTTGGCCATCTCCACGCTTTATTATCACCGTACCCAGTCGTTTGTTGTTATGGGGTTTACTAGGTTTGAACCACTTTGTGTCACTACGCATTGTTTCACTTGAGTATGGGATTTTTCATGCTACTGATGGTTGCACAATGGTTTATATTTCTTCTTCTTGGATCTGTTCTATCTCAGATTTTTTAGTTGGTTGATTAAGAGGGCCACGAGAGTTATACCCTGCATGTTCTAAGTGTTGTTATAGGGCCAAAATGGAGCCTTTGCCCCTTTGTTCATAGTCTCTCCTATCTCGTGAACTGTCACTATGCCAGCGAAGTCGTTGGTGGTATACCCTATGTGTGCATCATTGGTAACTCGGAGGTTCTCACCCGATGATGGGAGTCGAATCTAGTCTCCCTGTCTTGGTCCAAAGAGAAAACCCTTGATTTCTCAAGCCCGGTTTTGATAGAGGGAACCGTTATGGCGTCTCAGGTATACTATTGGTTGTTATGAGTTGTTGGGTATTGTCAACAGTGTTTGATTTCTGGATCACCTCTGTTGGTTATGTTGACAGTGGTGTTGGTTTTGGCCTTTAGTCACTGCATTGGTTATTATGACAATCAAATTGATAAACTCAGCATGGTAATTTGGTTGATTGGAGAATTGGATTGAATGCACAGTCGTTGTCTCTTACATTGTTATTATTGAATTGTTGATCAAACATTATTTTTAAATTGATTAAGTCACAAAAATGCTTCGTGTGTGTTGTGTGGGTATGTGTGGCATTCCTACAACATGTTATGTTGAGTTGATGGTTGTTGTGACTGTTTGTTTTAAATTGACAATGGAAGCATTGCAATCATGGTAATTATGGCATGGCCATCCACTATATATGCTATGGATATTATTTTATTGTGCCATCAGTCATGGTCACGAGTTCTTAAAACAATATGGTTTCTTTGCAAATTTGATCAATTTATGAGATGAGATCGGGCCTATTGTTGTTATCTCCTTATATTGATTGATAGCCCAACATTGTGGATGTTTAGATTCAGAGTAGTTGGACCTGTATAGTCACATAAATACTTTGTGTTTTGTCGAATGGTCTGTATATTCCAAGTAGTATGAGTTAAAATGGTGATTGATGTCTTTGTGTTTAAATGGCAAGTCATGATCTTTGGAATTGAAATATTGATGATTGTATTTGGTTGTCTGTTATGTGCGTTGATGAATAGCATGCATCGTAACAAAGATAAACATAGGTGATGTGACATATGGTCTCATTACAATTTCATTGTTGGAAACAATTGATGGATGAAATCAGGCATGCATTTTGTGTCTGTGTTTGATTAAAGAAATAAATCATGAAAGGAGGTTGATTTTTGATGTTGAACATAATGGAAATAAGTGACTGTGTGTTCATTTGGAAATTATTTTAAAACAGTAAGTGGACAAATGAGAAGGAACAAAATTATTTTACAGGTTGTTGTGGAATACATGTTGTCTTGTTTGGTGACATTGTGTTGAAAATATGATTACAAACAGTTAACAAGTCAATGCACACAATCAATTGAATTATGCACAATAGTTTTCATTTGATCATAGTTATTATTTGGTTGGTGTTCTTTCCTTTTTACAGAATGGTTTTATGCATTACTTAATTAATTTTATGAACAATATCCTCTCTCTTTCCCTACCATTATTTCGCTTTTCGCTAATTAGAACACTATCGCCTTCCCACATTCACTTTTCACTCCATGTTCTAAAATTTAATTACAGTAAAGAAGAATTTTGTATTGAAGCAGTTTGAATTCGCAGTTTCTTGGTTGGATCACAGTGATATTTTCAATGGTTTGCATTACAGTGGATTGTTTGTTTCCTTTGAGTAGTAACCGTGTTTCTTTTCCCCTTCATTTTATCATGTTTCGCTCAATACAAACCCCTCACATATCCCAGGACCTTTTTTTCATCCCCTACTCATTGACAACAGTTAAACAACTTATATGGATTGGATTGCATGAGTTTGATATATTGTTGAGCTAAAGTCTATTTCATATTTTTAAGTAGTTGTCATGTATGGTTGTAAAGGATCTATTTGCTAATCAATCATGCATGCAGGAATGAGATTTTTCAGCCGAGGTATCCATGGTAGAGGCAACCAAGCGAGAGGTAATTGGAATAGATGCCCAAGAAGGCCACGATTCTCCATACACTTTGACGCTGACTCACAAGAGTTAGGCTAGTTGTTTCAGGCCAGATTTTCCAATTAGATTGGGCAAGGAGTGGTCCAACCTAGGCCTGAAAGGCCTCCCTTTCAAGCTTCACAAGCCCCTGGTATTTTTGTCCCTCGTCATGTCTCATTGCAACTCGATGTTCCCAAAAATGACGGATGGCAAGAGATTTTCCACCCAATTGTTGGATTACTGAGAGGAGGGGTGAATCAGTAATAGAGCAATTTAACCATATAATCCAAGTGTTATATCAATGAAGCATTATTATCCAATAACTGCAGAGTAAATAAGCAATGAACAAATGAACAATCATACACATA
>ML776775.1:648048-696693 GCA_009831015.1 Picea engelmannii
TAGCCATATTTTTACTTTCAACATTTCTTGCCACCCTAAATGCATTCTCCAATGATTTGGGTTCCCAAAGGCGAACCTCATGTTGAATGTTATCCTTTAAATTTCCTATGAATACATCAATCAAGTGCTCATCTGGAATATTTTTTACCTTTATATTCAATCTTTGGAAGTTCTCAATGTGATCTGTAACTGAACCCTTTTGCTTGAGATTTATTAATTGGCTAAAGAAGGTATTGCTCCTTGTATCCTCATAGTGTGCTATCATTTATTCCATGAAAATTGTCCAAGTGACGAGTGATTTGCAAGAACAAAGCCATTGATACCATACAAATTGATTGGGTTCTAAATATAAAGAAGCAATTCGTACCTTTTGTGTATGCGGCACATTATGTAGATCAAAGAATTGCTCCATCTAAAGTATCCATGTGATAGGGTCCTTGCCATCAAACTTCCTCATATTGATCTTAGGAACATGGTTGGTTTTCAACCCAAAGTTGAAGTTTCTCCATTCTTGATTCACCTTCCTTGTGTCCTCATCATGAATTTCATGGGATACATTTTCACTTTCAAGTGTCCTCTCTATTATGAAATTTTTCAATCCTTCCATGATCTCCTCTTTTAAACCATCCATCTTAGTATTTATTGCCTCCAACTTAGCTTCCATCTCTTGTAGTTCATCTTTTGGTACTGTCTTCTTTTGTAAATAATTTATGTCCCTACGCATTTATTCACCTTCATAAAGATTCCAAGTAGCATTGTTTGGAGGCTTATTTGGTGTAGAAGTTCCCTTTTTTGGTGGCATGTTGGCCAAGTATCACTTTAAACCTTGATTTTGAGGTGGTTCTGCTAGACAATCTTCCTTTTATTGTATCTACAAAATTTCGTCCCTTCTGAGTATGAAATTTTATTTTTTGTACGTCTCTGATATTTATTCTCTATGATGCCACAGGTCTGATCAAAATTGGATGTGCCAAGTGGAATTTACGGTAACTTCCCCACAACTTGCTGATTTTTTTCCTTTCCATGAGATCTCACTTGTATAGTGTTCCCCGCACAAAATAATTGATATAAAATCCTAAAACTCATACCAGAACTACTACGGTCTGTCCACTATCCAATGCAACTAGTATGACTCAATTTGGATACTCTAGGAAGAAGTTGTGATTGTTTTACCCAGAACACCTTCTTGAGACTAGTCAAATACCCTATATCCCACAGGGTGTATCTACAAATGTAAGATGAACACAAATCTTAAATTGTTACCACATATACCTTACTAATTTCTGTGAATATCCTCCAGCATTCAGGGTCTGAAATGTTACATAAAAAAATTTATAGCAAAAATTATGCAATGACTCAATTCAGGATAATTCCATAACCCTATCTTAGAAAGGCTTTATCTCCGAAAGTATAAGGCTTCAGGAGATGAAATTTTAACCCAACGTACCTTGATCCGTCTACTATATATCCTCCAAGTTATTCCTTCTGAATCATTGTAGAAAAAAATTATAGTGAAAATTCCAAGGTGTCTCAGATGTAGCAGTGAAACCCCAAGACCTTGAGCTCTGATACCATATGTTAGGAACCAAATATCAATATAGCATAGAAAAACCCCAGAATAAGTACTCAACGCCTTGAAAAAGAGATAAATTCAGATAATAAGCCTCTTCAAGGGGGAAACCTCCTTATGCCCACATAAATGTTCAATTACTAGATGATTCCAAATGAAAATGTCTCCTTGGTATATATAGGATACTGGGAGGTATACTTACAACTAATGGACTAAAGCCGACATAAATAAAATAGCATTACTAATGTAATATGCCCCAATTAAGGGGTAATGAGCCACTATTTAGGGCTTAACAAATACTAGGAACAAATCCTATTCTCCGAAGGGAAAATTTGATCCTCCCCGCAATTCTTCTAGCCCGAGCTCATCCTCACCCACTGCTACTATTCAGGTTCTTAAGGTTCCTAAGAGTCAAGGAATTAATTCCCCTCTCCCCTCTTCCAAATACAATATCTTAAATCAGTTGGCTAACATCAAAGTAGATGCAACCCTTCTGGACATGGTTGTCGTCCCTCAACAATAGAGGCATCTGAAACAATTCATGGAAGGAAAAGCTTCCATTGTAGTCAACCTCTCTGAAGAGGTAAACAAAGAGGATTCATCTGTAAATAAGGTAGGTGTACATAACTTTAGATGCCCTATAAAAAAAAAAACCCTTTTTATATTTATGTAAACATTATGGATAAGATCGCCCATTGTTACCTCATTGATGGTGGTTTGGGCCCAAGTGTGATGTCGAAGATTGTCAAAGATTATTATGGAAGAGCTAGGCTTGTATTGTACAAATGAAAAATCCATAAGCATGCTCTCCTATAATAGTCTACAACAAACGACCATAGGTGAGATTAAACATGTAACCGTAGTTTTATGTGCACACCCTGAAATAAAGACAACCTTTAGTATTCAGGTAATCGATATGCCTGTAAGCAATTACTCAATTATCTTGGGAAGAGAATGGAAAGCCTTAACAGGTGGATACCTCTCACTCAATGGGTCACATTTATCCGTGCCTCGAAATGGTAAGAACATTATAATCCTTAGAGAGGCAAGGATTTCACCCTACATAGAGAGTGTTCCACAACCTAATGTAAACTATATCGAAGAGGACCTAGGAGTGTACTCCATCTTTGTTGAGGAGGATAATATTCCTTTGGAACAAATTGATTTATATGATTATATGTGGCACCGCACTTCGATGGTTCACGCTCTAATGAAGGTAATGCGGTTGGCATTATCTTGGTTTCCCCCATAGGGAAAATTCATAATTTGTCTTACAGGTTGGAGTTTGCTTGTACAAACAATGTCACTGAATTCAAAGCTTTATTATTAGGCATTGAAAATGCCTATAATATTAGTTGTGGTAACCTTTCAATTTTTGGATATTCTAAGCTTGTTGTGAACCCAATATGCAATATATACTCTCCTAGCAATAATCTGATGAAAAAATACACCCAAACCATTTGGGCGCTTATCTCGAACCTATTATCTTTCAACATCACTCATGTTAATAAGGAGTTGAATTCAATGGCTGATCGGTTAGTTGTCTTTGCAGCTTCTCCTAATCAAAAACCTTTGCCTCACAGGCCTGATTGTTATTTTCAATCTCTATATCGTCCACATATCCCTGATAATGTAGAATCTTGGAAGGCCCTCCCTATCGATGAGAACATTTTTTGTTTCGTTCAAGATGAACCTCTTAAGCCCAAGGAAATTTTATCCATAGAAGACAACAAGATTCCTAAGGGCCTGACTCCTTTAGAGAGTTTTTTTTCATCGAGTGATGTAGGCAATAAAGAGAAACAAAGAAACGAGGAGTCCAGAAGGAAGGTGGGTAAAACCATCTCCTTGAATATTGGGACACTCGAATCTTCAAAGAATGTTAAAGTAAGTACCCAATGTTTTGATAAAGAAGAAATGAATTTTTCCAAGCTACTTGGTGAATTTCAAGATGTGTTTGCTTGGTCTTATAAGGATCTTCGTGGTTTTGATCCTAGTCTTATACAACATGCTATCCCCATCAAGGAAGGCATGAAACCAACTAGGCAAAAACAAAGACCTATTAACTCTACATTTAAAGCAACTTTTCAGAGGGAGTTGGAAAATTTCTTAAGGGATGGGATTAGTTTTCCAGTCTACCTTGAATGGGTTTCCAATTGGGCACCTGTTTCGAAGACGACTGATCATATTAGAAATTGTGTTAATTTTCGCACTTTCAGACAGGCTATTATGAGAAACCCTTTTCCTCCCCTCAATATGGAAATGATTCTGCAGCAGGTTGTAAGGTCACAAATGAGGCCCTTACTTGAAATTTTTTTGGGTTGCATTAAATCAAGGGAAAAGGGGCAAATGTTCACAAAACCACTCTTATCACAAATTGAGGTACCATGACTTACACATGCCTATTTTATGTCTTACCTGATGCAAGTACCACTTTTAAAACACCTATACACACAACACTTGATGAATTGATCAGTATCCATATCTACCTTGATGATATAATCATATATGTTAAGGGAGTGATAATTACCTCAGAGTTCCAAGTGTTATTTCTGGGTCCTTTCAAAAATGCTTTTGTCCTGGACACTAACTATTACATTCTAAAGGATTTACAGCAACAATTGTTTTCCTACAACACTAATGGTTCTCGGTGGAAACATTACAAGGGACCAACGTGAAAAAGTTACAATGTTGTTTGGATTTTCTTTTCTGCTTTATAGTAGTTTGACTTATGCTTTCTGTTTTAAGATTTTCCTACTACTTTTACGTTTCTGTCATTTTATTGTTGTTGTTTTAATCTTGCGATTTTACTTCTGTCGTGATTTTGTTTCCTACCATATTTAGTTAATTTGGTCAAAATAAGTTGTTGCATCAGTTCTGGCACATTGACACTCCTACAAGGCACTGTTAGTCAATAACCATCAAGCTTACACAGTTGTTACGATGTTTCCCCTGAAGGCACCCTTGAATTTGTTATCTACTTCCACTATTGTCTAGAAAGGTTTTCTTTTTGGGTTATCTCCCGCTTCTGCTTTACTTTCCTTCATCCATTTGAGAATTTAAAAGAGCAAGTAAATAAAATTTCTCCTTGAAGTTAAGAGTGGGTCTCGGTTGGACGATTATGCACACAGTGGTAAAACCCCTCATACTTAACACTTTTCATGAATTATTCTTGAATTCTCGGTCATTTTTCCATTTAATCCGCTCACTTCCCCCTGTTGTTCTTGGTCTGCGAAAACATGAGTTCTGAGTTCTAAATCTGTTGAAAACAAATTTCCCTGTGGATTCGCCAGTTTGTTGACGATTAAAATCACAATGAGGTTTTTTCTCGCAAAGTATTGCTAAAGCCTATTATTATAAGCTAACAAGATATATGATACTAGTAGGTGGGACCCCTTGTCGATTAGGAGATCATATCTGGTTCTTATTTCATGTTTATGTTGTTATTCGACATCGCTTACAGGGTTCTATATGATTGATGAAATCTTGGTTTTATTGGCGATGGATGAGGCCTATTATATGTTGGTTCTAATTGCAACAAATGAATGATGGATAAGGCATGTTATGTGTTGTTTCCATTTCTCTAGGCTCTATTTTTGTGTTATGATGGCCTATGTTATCCATTGTTACCCTTGCTATATGCTCCTGGATTCATTGCTATGAAGCCTGCACAAGAGATATGTTAGTAACAACACATAAGAAGCAATTGAAAATAAATAAAAGCAATATAAACAAAATGCAAAAGAAAGAGATTAAACTATAGTAATATGCTACTCTACATGCATTGAAATTAAAAGATCGTTGTTAATCCTAGCTAACAAGTTAATAGCTATGTGATTTGTTGAGTTATATGAAACATGGTTGATATGTGTTATGGTATAAGTTGGCAATGGATAATTGAGATATAGGTGGCGCGTTTCACAAGTGATGGATGCTAATTCCAATGCATGGTTTAATTGAATGTGTTAATGGGAGGTTGGCTGGCGTGTACTAAGGAATTGAATGAGTGGGGATGGAGGCGACGTGCATTTACTGCACGTCACTCCTACTCCTTCAACTGGTCGCCACCCTATTTGGGCCATTGTGCAACTGTGTTTTGTTGTGATCAGGCTCCGACTTTCAAGCAGAGGAAAAATTGCTCGGCTAAGATCACGTTTTTAAGGTGATTTTGGTTACAGGTATGTCTTTTCGCCATCCATGAATCTGCTCTGGTTATGAAATATATATTGGCTCGAAATATATGGGTCTGTGATTTTCCTAAGTCTGGCAACTATGTAAATTTGTGATATTTTTCTTGAATGAATCGTTGGTGTGGTTCTCATTACAATAATGTTGAAGTCACATTGTTATTGATCTTCCTAAGTGTTAGAAGCCATGAAGGCCCTCTGCCATCCTTATTGGCCTTGGTTGAAGGGTTTTCATTCGGTCCAAATTGGCTGGCCATATCCACGTTTTCTTATCATCGTACCCAGTCGTTTGTTGTTATGGGGTTTACTGGGTTTGAAACGCCTTGTGTCACAACGCATTGTTTCACTTGGGTATAATAGGTTTGTTCATTTTACTGATGGTTGCATAGTGGGTTATATTTCTTCTTCTCGGCTCTGTTTTATCTCAGCATTGTTAGTTGGTTGATTAAGAGGGCCACAAGGGTTATACCATGTGTGTTCTAAGTGTTGTTATAGGGCCAAAATGGAGCCTTTGCTCCTCTATTCATAGTCTCTCCTATCTCGTGAACTGTCACTCTGTCAGCAAAGTCATTGGTGGTATACCATGTGTGTGCATCATTGGTCTCGAAGGTTCTCACCCGATGATGGGAGTCGACTCCACTCTCCCTGTGTTGTTCCAAAGAGAAAACCCTTGATTTCTCAAGCTTAGTTTTGATAGAGGGAATTGTTATGGCCTGTCGGATATACTATTGGTTGTTATGAGTTGTTGGGTATTTCCAAAAGTGTTTTATTTCTGGATCATCTCTGTTGGTTATGTTGACAGTGGTGTTGGTTTTGGTATTTAGTCACTGCATTGGTTATTATGAAAATCAAATTGATAAACTCAGCATGGTAATTTGGTTGATTGGAGAATTGGATTTAATGCATAGTCGTTGTCTCTTACATCGTGATTATTGAATTTTTGATCAAGCATTAGTTTTAAATTGATTAAGTCACAAAAATGCTTCGTGCGTGATGCGTGGGTATGTGTGGTGTTCCTACAACATGTTATGTTGAGTTGATGGTTTATGTGACTGTGTGTTTTAAATTGACAATGGAAGTATTGCAATCATGGTAATTATGGCATGGCCATCCACTATATATGCCATGGATATTATTTTATTGCGCCATCAGTCATGGTCACGAGTTCTTAAAACAATATGGTTTCTTTGCAAATTTGATCAATTTATGAGATGATATTGAGCCTATTGTTGTTATCTTCTTATATTGATTGATAGCCCAACATTGTGGATGTTTAGATTCAGAGTAGTTGGACCTGTACAGTCACAGAAATGATCTGTGTTTTATCGAATGGTTTGTATATTCCAAGTAGTATGAGTTAAAATGGTGATTGTTGTCTGTGTGTTTAAATGGCAAGTCAGGATCTTTGCAATTAAAATATTGATGGTTGTATTTGGATTCCCATTATGTGCGTTGATGAATACCATGCATCATAGCAGAGATAGACACAAGTGTTGTGACATATGGTCTCATTACAATTTAATTGTTGGACAAAACGGATGGATGAAATCGGGCATGTGTTTTGTGTATGTGTTTGATTAAGGAAATAACTCATGGAAGGAGGTTGGTTTTTTATGCTGAACATAATGGAAATAAGTGACTGTGTGTTCTTTTGGAAATTATTTTAAAACAATAAGTGGACAAATGAGAAGGAACAAAATTCTTTTACAGGTTGTTGTGGAATGCATGTTGTCTTGTTTGGTGACACTGTGTTGAAAATCTGATTACAAACAGTGAACAAGTCAATGCACAATAATTTTCATTTGATCAAAGTGATTATTTGGTTGGTGTTATTTCCTTTTTATAGAAGGGTTTTATGGATTACTTAATTAATTTTATGAACAATATCCGCTCTCTTTCCCTACCATTATTTCACTTTTCGCTAATTACAACCCCATCGCCTTCCCACATTCATTTTTCACTCCATGTTCTAAAATTTAATTACAATCAAGAATAATTTTGTATTGAAGCAATTTGAAGTCGTAGTTTCTTGGTTGGATCACAGTGATATTTTCTTTTGTTTGCATTACAGTTGATTGTATGCTTCCTTTAAGCAGTAATCGTGTTTCTTTTTCCCCTCATTTTATCATGTTTCGCTCAATACAAACCCCTCGCATATCCCAAGACCTTTTGTTCATCCCCTACTCATTGACAACAATTAAACAATTTATATGGATTGGATTACATGAGTCTGATATATTGCTAAGCCAGAGTCTATTTCATATTTTTAAGGAGTTGTCGTGTATGGTTGTAAAGGAACTATTTTCTAATCAATCATGCATGCAAGAATGAGCTTTTTCAACCGAGGTAGCCATGGCAGAGGCAACCGAGGGATAGGTAATTGGAACAGAGGCCCAAGAATGCCAAGATTCTCCATACACTTTGAAGCTGACTCACAAGAGTTAGGCCAGTTGTTTCAGGCCGGATTTTTCAATTGGATTTGGCAAGGAGTAGTCCAACCTAGGCCTGAAAGGCATCCTTTCCAAGCTCCACAATTCCCTAGTTTTCCTGTCCCCCCTCATGTCTCATAGCAACCCGAGGTTCCCAAAAACGACAGATGGCAAGAAATTGTCCACCCGACAGTCTCCCAACATTGTGGTTGGACCAATCTGTCCTTACCTGCTCCCCCACCTATTAACCAGATTGTTCAAGCTGCACCTGTCCACTCACCAATTCAGTCCTCTCCTGCTAGAAAAAGGTTGAAAACCGAGGCCCTCCATTCCCCTTGTAAAGGAAAATCCATTGCTACCCCTTCCTCACCCTCCAATGGCTCTGATAAATCTATGTCTTCCCAGATGCATTTGAGGGACGATTGTTCTTATGTGATCAATGAAATTAGGCCTAAAGGCTCAGCGTAGCCAAAGGCAAATTTAGAAAAACCAAAGGGTGAAAACAACAATCAAGGAAAGATTGCATCTCAGAGTGGGAAATATGGTTTTTGATTTTTTATTTTATGTATTATTGATGACAGTTGACTTCAGAAGTTTTGGACAACATGTTTTCTTTGGATATATGAGTAATACATTTTTTTTAAATAATTTCAAATATCAATGAGATAAATTGTCATATGTGAATGTGATTATGGGAGTCACAAGGAAGGGTGTTTTGCTTAATTAACTAGTTATTTTATGATTGTTAAGAGCTAAAGGGAGTCACAAGGGGTCCCACCTACTAGTTATTATTTATTTAAAACCCTTATTATGATCTATTGTGTTTCCCCCCTAACTAAAAATTTGGTTGAGTTTTTAGTTAACTTAACTAATGAGGTAGTTCAACTACTTCAACCAATTCTAATTTGCTTAAAGGAAAAAGTAAGGGAGGAACAAGAGGAGGATACAAGGAGAAGCATACTAAGGTTTTATCTTTGAGTTTATGTTGAGATAGTTCAGTTTCCATTCATTCCTTAATTTATCACAAGCCTAATTGTTTTTTATGATAGCACAGTCTTATTGTAGAAAGCAAGATTCAGGGTTGAATTACATCATTCAGACACTTGTTTTTCAGAGGTGTTGATCTATATTTGATAGTTTGTGTAGACTTGTCTATTTGTGAATTAGTTTTCATGACTGACAAAGGCTATTGTGCAGAGTCGAGTGGGCAACAATCTATGGCAAGCTGATCCATCTTTTAGAGTTCAGTTTTTTATTTTCTGTTAGAGGTCCTTTTGTATGTTCCATCAGGGATGTCTAAGTTTGACTTTTGTCCAAAAATTCTTTACGAAATTTTGTAAAGAGAATGACTTTTTGGTGAATTAGAATGAAATAAAGGATTGATTTATGTCGCATCTGTCTTGATTATCATCTTGGTGTCTTTGCTTCTATCTCTACATTTATTTCAGCAGTTGTTATATTCATAAAATCATATAAATAATGAATTTTCCAGCAAGATTTTATTTATAAAAGACTAGCCTAAGAACTTGTAATCAATACTTGTGAGTTAGGATATTATTTTTGATTTCTATAAACATAGGGTGACATTCATGTCTATTTTTATTTAGACAAGCATAATCTGAAAATGCTTGAGTAAGATCATTTCATATCTTTTCCTCAACACACATAGTATTCCAAGGAGACATAGTATTCCAATAATCACAACCAACAGTCGAAGAATGGACAGACTGAGGTCCACAACATTAGCACTCTTTTAACCACTACAGGGTTTCACGAAGTGGACTCAAAAGGGATTCCTGTGTATAACACAATTCCATACTGAGGTTTCAAATAAAAAATCCTCCAAAGTTCCTTTTTATTTTGGTTCGCAAAAACTCATTCAACACATATATATTTCATCCACATAGATACTCTTTTCTCATAAAAATTGAACAACTCGAGCATGCTAACACAACAGGTCATATATCTTAAACAATGTTTTTGAAACACTGTCATCACCTCAACATTGCCACATGACAGACTGTATAAACAAATATAAGTGGGCTTAGCATTATTTCTAACATCGCACAGTAAACAATCAACAGAACCCATGACTAAAAGAGAACAGACAGTTCCTTTATTAAATGTTGGGTTGGCCACCCTTGTATCATTAGTCAAATACATGGTTCAATATACCAATCAACAACAGTGATTAGGTATGGGAGGACGAGCAAACCAACAGTTTGAGGGTTTGGCCAAAGGAATGTTTTCAACAGTCTCATTACCACCATTAGTTTCATTAACAGTCTCAGTCACGGAGCTTATACAAGGGCGCGAGCATGATAGCCATATAATTAGATGACAATAAGAGTATAAAAATAACCCAAAGACTGTGAGCAGTGGTACCATTTTTATCAGACAGAGAGGAACCACCAAACAAAACCAGAGACAAGATAGGCCCAAAAAATCCCACACAATATTTTTTCCACAGGTAAAGCAACGGAGCAACTACAGATTTATCAACAACAAGAGACACCCAAACCACATTTAACTGTGAATAACTTGCATATAAATGCCACAGAGACCAGCTTCATCCATAATCCATACAGAATAAAAAATCCCATAAAAATTTGGAAATACACAGTTAGTGAGAAAAATTAAGAGCCAACACTTGACTTAATTAAATATTAGAGCGAAAAAATCATGGATGGAGCAGCAAGAAAACTCATACCTATTTGTAAAATTTACCCAATCAACCAGGTCTATATTCCTCTTCCACGACCGAACAAATCGGAGTAGCAACAACCAACAAAGAACAAATGCGAAATGTCTAGGGTGGCATACTCAAGGTAGGTTAGAGCGACGTGCATTAGTGCAGGTCATATTTACACTTACACATTCATCCAAGGCCAGTATGAGTAGCTAACCATACACCACATCAACCACTAGCTCCAAATCTATTTAATGCAAGATGAATACATCATAGTTTGCCTATGTTTTAAACTTACAAATGCACCAACTCTTTCAAAACCCCAATGTAACATACATCAAGACTTGCTAGGGATATTGTGTCCCAACCTTTAAACTTCCAATTCAAACAATGCGCACAACCCTCGTAACATGAAATCAAGGTAATGACCACACCATATATCGCATGCAACTTGAAACATGGATTTGAGATCTTTTATCAAACTAAATGAAGCATAATAACACTTGTGAGGGTTATATAAAGACAACATCATTTCTCCTTTAATCACATCGCCCATAACATCATTTGATCAATTATTTCGACAACGACTTAAAAGAAAATAAACTATAGAGCTCATATCGCAACCAAGTCATAAGCACATAAAACATATGTGTCATATTTTCATCATATTCACACAAGGGGCCCCACCTATTAGTATGTTATTAAATATAAATAAATAATAAGGTGTTGCAACTGTTTGCAAGCAGATACCCTACGTTTCTCTTTTGGGCGTCAACAGTAGGTACATTGTATTTATGTACTGGTAATGTTGAATCTTCAATCTCTTTAGCTTCTACAGGTGTGGATACAACACTGTAATCATAGGCTTGGAAACATGAGTGAGAAGGGGATGCAAATCCTTCACAAAAGTAATTTGTTTCCAGATCTTAAACAAATTGATTTGGATTTATGTTAACACTATGTTTATGGAAAATAAAAGAGAGTCAGATTTATCAGGGTTGGAAAGGAAAAAAAGAGTGAAAAGTTAGAGCTTGTGAATACATATGTATGGGGACCATATCAAATATCATATCTTGGTGAATCTCTGATCTAGGTGGATATCGGCGGCCACCCACCTCTTCCAACTAGCTCATATTCAGTTTTCATCTTGGCAGTTTTTTTCTAGCTTTTCAGGTCCTAAACTGATCTAAAAATGAAGAAGACTTGAAATCTTGAAAATATTTGCAAGTAAATTTTATGTGTTAAAAGCAAATGGATCAACTTTGCAACACATTAATTAAAGTATTACTCATTCAATATACAAATAAACAGCAGCATAATCAATGAACATAAGCACATAAACACAACAATCGATAAAGGAGTTCACCCCTCTCTTGGGCTACATCTCCTGGTCCAGCTTCCAATGGATCATTATTATTAATTGCTCAAAGTGATCAAAAACGTGCTTTACAATGCTCAAAATGACCAACAGACTGATCCAATGGCTTCAAAGCGTCCAAAAACCCCTAGCTGGGCTTTTTCGGCACCTCGTTTGGCCAAAAAATGAAGAAGTTAGGCCTCTTGGAAGTCCCTCCTTCAAGCTTGTTGTCTATGCATCTACAAAACGCACCCTTGTTTCATGAACCTAGCACACACGCTTATTTAAGCATAAAAACCTGGCACCGAGCGCAACCGCGCCAACGGTGCGAACTGTAGGACGGTTATGGGCGCGTCAGCCCCTAACTGCCTAGCACTCGGGCATATGGTCACCATCCGACCTCGGGCTAGTGAAAAAGAGGGATAACCGTTGAAACCGTACCAACCGTACCAACTTCCCCCGCGCTCATGGTTGTGGTCACATGCAACACAATAGAACCGTGGCTTAAACCATTTGACAACACAAATCTCACTTGCGCCATTTCACGGAGGGTATGATCATATAAATAAACCATGCGACCAGGGCTCCATTCCGTTGTAACACAAATCCCATGCACAAATACTATAGCATGGTCATATGTAATATAACAAAATCACAAGCCAGGGCTAAGCCCCGACCCGACCCTCCGTCGACATACATGTAAATCAAACTTATATAATTTACAAATCATATAGTTAATAAGAAACAATGTATGGCGCGTTGGTAGGGAGGCCATTTCCAAAGCTTTACACCATTGGGGAGGTCCGAGGTTCGACCCCCACAGACTCCATAAAATTTTGATAAACAAACCAACAGCCAATACCGGGGTGCCACGTGGCAGCCCATGACTGGGCCACGTGGCACCTTACCATTGACCAAAATGATGCCACGTGTCACAGCCTAATTCAACCACATCTGTTAGTCAACAAATGCCATGTCAGCACATGCCACATTAGCGTACGGTCGTACGACCTTGCCACGTCAGCCTGTACAGACTGTACAGTCAGCGTCCCTTTTTTTTGCCTGTTTGACATTCCGAACATATTGCAATATCTCTTGCTCCCGACGTCTGTTTGAGACGAAACGAGTTGCATTGGGTTTGCAACAATGAGGTCTACACTCTCGTTAGATTTGAAGCGATTCCGAGCACTTTGAATTTTTGAGCAAAATTTGATCCCCTGATCATAAACTTCCAAGGTCGTTTTGAGTCCTACCATAGTCACACTAATGTTAATTTCAGAGTGTGATGAAATAATGTGTATTCCTCAGTTAAACCTTTCCAATGGGTTATCATGCGCCTAAAACGAAGATCGTATGCAAAAGTTACAACCCCATGAAGTTGATGTACCAACTTACCCCATCGGGGCCCACATGACTTTTTGCGCTTCATCTCCTAGGGTTAGGTTTTTAGATGTCTAGGGTTTTGTGATTACTTCTTGAAGCTAAAAATTCCTAAAGACCTCATTGTATTAATCTCGGATGAATATGCGTAGCCATCACATCGCTTCTCAGAGATTAGCTACCACCATTTGAACATGATTGTTTCATTCTGCATTTTACAGTTTCAACAGATTTCTTTATTGAATAGAAGTTTGATTTTACTGTACCTATGTTATTGTTCTCTGTATATCTGTGTTAATGTTATATATGTGTGTTTCATTTCGTTCTGCTCATAAATCTGGATCGATGGTATCAAAATGTTTTTCTCTTCATTTGTTTCTCTATGCATGTCCCCAACAAGGTCAAGGTATAAGCAGTTGGGACTCTAACCAATTGAGACTTTGCAAGACCGGCCTCGTCGAACTCGACGACTGCCCATGGGGGAAGAAAGAGAGACGATGGGGCAGGAGATCCCTTTAAATTGTTGCTCGAGGAATCCCTTGTGCGACAGAGGAATGAGATGTTGGATAACTTTGTGCAAATCATGCGATGAATGCAAACAAGCAGTGCATATTCCTCGAGTGGAGGCACTCCCCCCTTCAAGGTACAGATCAATTTTGATATTCCTATATTTGAAGTTCAAATACATGCAGATGTTGTAGACAAATGGTTAAATCTTCTAGAAGGTTATTTCTTTTTCCATAACTTTTTCGATAGAGAAAAGATTACATTTGCACTCCTTAGGGTCGTCCCCCACGTCAAATATTGGTGGGAGACTTTATGTGAGAAAAAGGAAACAAAGGGATCTACATTATTTTTAATCGCACCCACTTGGGGTTCTTTCAAGGATGTTATTAAGGAACAATGCTACCATGTTGGAAGTTATGATGACTTATATACAATATGGACCACACTGTGGCAGGAAAGGGACCAAACAGTGTCAGAGTTCACCAATGTCCTCCATACCTTGCGTACTAAGTTGGGTATCAAGGACTCTAAGATACATATGGTGCTTAAGTATCGTGGTGGTATGCATAGATACATCTAGATAGAAATGGATTTTATGTACATCTCATCCTTGGAGTTTAAAATCGAGCAGAATCTCAAATAAAAGACGCGGCAGTTTGGGTCTGCAAACCCCTTACAACAGAAGCAGGGAAAAGGAGACCCTTGCTCGCAGAACAAAAGGCAGAGAAAGTATGGACAACCTTAGGACAACTATTCTAAGCCACAAACAAAGAAGGACAATGGGAAGACAAATAAATACACAGGTAAGTGGTGCGAGTTCCATAAGATCCCCTGGCATAACACCGTTGAATGTCACTCAAAGAAGTCATTGGTGGCCGAGGCAAAATCCTTTGAATCAGATGTGGGCTTTGAATCTGAGTCAGAACCATAAAAAGGGTGATATATCATTGATGCAGAACCCAGTGCCACCATTGATACCACCAAGGTCTAGCGCGGTGAACCCGATGAACCAGAGGAAGGTGAGCGTCTCTTTCGTTCACAAATGTGGGTGAAGGGTACTCCGTTGCACTTCATCATTGATAGTGGTACCTAGAAGAACCTCATCTTAAAGGAGGTCTTCAAGAGGTTATCTCTGTCAAAAAAATCACACCCACAGTCGTACACCATCGAATGGCTCCGCCAAGGGAGCGATCTCTGTGTCAACCAACAATGACACCTGCCCTACAACATCAAGCTCTTCAAAGATGAGGTATTGTGTGATGTCTCCCCCTTGAAGTTTGTGATGTTCTTTTAGGCCAACCTTATTTATGGAAACATCATGTTGTATATGATTTTATGCCTCATAGTGTTATAATTACTTTGGACAAGAAATTGTACATGATACCCGAGGTAGTCCCACCTACTGTTATTTACTTGATCTCTGCCAAGCAATGCAAGAATTTCATCTCTCAAACCAGGAAGTTTGTCTTCTTCATGGTTCACGCTCAAAGTGAGCAGAAGGTCACAGCCACATCCATGACTTCCATGATAGGTCTCTCCACACAATAGAAACAAGTGGATAAGCTTGTAGAAGAATACAAAGACATTTTCTCCTCACCCATTGGGGTACCTCTGCACTGTCAAGTCAAACACTCAATTTCTCTGACCCCCGGTGCACCGCTACCCAATGGGCCATTCTATTTCCGCTCTCTATCAGAAAATGAGGAAATCAAGTACCAAATCCAATAGATGCTTGAAAAGGGGTACATCCAACCAAGTTCATCACTTTTTGGAAACCCAATTGTGTTGGTGCAGAAGAAATATGAGACTTGACGACTCTGCATTGATTATCAAACCCTAAATAAAATCACAGTCAGGAATTGGTACCCAATTCCCCGAATTGAATATCTCCTTGATCATATCAAAGGGGGGAAATAATTCAGTAATATTAATCTAAAATCCAAATACCACCAGATCCCAATAGAGAAGACCGATGTATGGAAGATTGTCTTCAAGTCCAAAGAAGGTCTTTTGGAATGGTTGGTCATGGTCATTGACTTGAAAAATTCCCCAACAACTTTCATGAGGATGATGGATGATATCTTGTGGAATTTCACCAATTATTTTATGGTGGTGTAGTTGGATGACATCCTCATCTTCAAAAAGAGTTGGGTGGAACACTTGCAGCATATTCAGTAGAATCTGCACACCCTGCGACAACACAAACTATATGAAAAATTGGAAAAATGATCCTTCGACATGAACAAGGTCTAGTACCTAGGATACATTATCGATGAGAATGGGGTGCATATCTATCCAACCAATATCTAGTCATCTGTGATTGTCCAACCCCAACCACACTCATTGAGCTTCGAAGCTTCTTAGGCCTTGCCAATTTCTATCGCAGGTTCGTGTTGGGATTCTTCCACATTGCACGGGTCTTTATCCAAGCGACTAGGGGTGGTAGCAAGGAAAAATTTGTGTGGGGCCAGTCACAACAAAAAATATTCAATGATTTGAAACAACGCTTGTGCTCAACCCTGATGCTCTCATTACCCGACCTGCAACATCCTTTTTAGATTGAGATAGATGCTTCAGAGTATGTTGTGGGTGCAATTATTACTTAGCATGGACATCATGTGGTCTATCATAGTGAGACACTATTAGATATCGTCTATAAGTACCCCACTTATGAAAAAGAAATTTACTCCATTCTACAAGCCCGTTGCCAATGGAGGCATTACATTCTCGGGAAGGATACAATCATCCACATTGATCATAATCCCCTGCAGTTCATGCAGACACAAGGAAAATTGGAGAATGAATTCCATTAGAAGTGGCCCACATACTTGCAACAGTTCCATCTCAACATCAAGTATAAGACAGGGAGCACCAACCATGTCACTAACTACCTCATTCAACCTCTAGTTGCAACACTAACCATGGTTCTACACTCCTTCAAACATGAGACATCCAGATGGCCCCAAATCTACAAGCAAGATCCTAACTTCGCCACTACCTACCATATGTTGGGGACAAACACGGTTGTCGTTGATTTCCATCTTCAGGATGGGTTGTTATGTCATTTGGGCCATCTCTGCATCCCATCAAGCGAGCAAGTGAAGATGATTTGGGAAGCTCACCACATTCAGGTGGAAGGACACTTCAACGTAGAAAATACAGTGGCAATGCTGCAAAAACATTTCTATTGGTCGAAACTTTGACAGGATGTCGACAAGTATATCAGGTCCTGCATGGCCTGTGCAATTTCCAAACCGGATATTAAGAAACAAGGCATGTACACCCCTTTTCCTACTCCCGAAAATCCTTGGGAATCCATATCGATGGACTACATTTCGGGCCTTCCTTCAACCAAGAAGGGAAATGACTGTGTTTTCGTGGTTGTTGATCGATTTTCCAATATGGTGATTATTGTTGGGCAGAGGAAGAAAAACATAGCATATAACAGAGAATAAACGAGCTATATTAAACATGCATCAAACCAAGAACAACAAACACACACTTGACACAGTGATTTATGTGGAAACCCAAATCGAGAAAAAACCACAGGAAATTATTATCGTTCTTCTTCTATTCAAGGGAGAATTACAATAGCCAACCCAGGCATACAACCATCCTCTCCTCACACAATGTACTCTATTGCACTCACATTGTCCTCCACCTCTATGGGTATGCTCGTATATATAACATATATCACTTAGTTACACAAACTGATCATGAATAAATCACATAGTTACACGAACAGTTCATAAATAGATTGCATACATGTGCATGTGCATGTGACCACATGAGGAAATTCGTTGGCATGTTTCCAACAATATCCACCTTGGAAAAAATTTACCTAATATATCATGCCCTTTATTAATTCATCACCTTTTTTGCAAGCCAAGAGAAGCCAAACACCATCACAGCTCCACAACTTATCTGGAAATACCTTTACGTGAACATGCCTGCACGATTCACTCCAACATGGACCATTCTATCTCCATCAATAACCTGTCTAATAGAATGATGCACTTGTCCAAATCTCATGAATCATAACCACAAACCAAATCAATGCAACCATTGTAGGTGATACTTATGCTTCTGTGTTTGAAGCACCCATTTCCATGCTCCTGACCTGGTTTTTCCATGTGTGTACTGACAACACCAAATGCATGTGAAATGATGACCATTTCTCCATCGCAATCATCAAACTTCCTAATAGCATATAATACTCAAGACATATAACCCTTTTCTTCTTCATCAATTAGGACATAAACTTGAAGAGAATTTAAAATGGAAAGCCAAAGGGATTTTACCAGTTTCACATTATTCATACTAAATTTCCTAAGTATCTTCACCACATACTTTTGTTGTGATAACCAAGCTTACCATATTTTTTGTCTCTGTGTATTTCCATGCCCAAGATTTATTTTTGTTTCTCCCAGATCCTTCATAACAAACGTCATAACCAACTGAGTCAACCTGTTGATCTCAACCATGCATGTGCTTACAAAAAGCATAACATATAACACCAAGATAATGAATATACCATAAACACAATGGTTATACTCACTTCTCATAAAATTTGGCACCATGAAGGAATCAAACATCTTGTACCATTTTCGTAGCATGCTTCAGGCCATACAATGATTTTTGAGTTTGCAAACAAATATCCTGTTGCGATTCTGAACTAACAGTTCTGGTTGTTCCATATACATATCTTTATAAAAGGAGATTTATCAAACACTGCATATTTGTCCATGATGATTATGTGGGTAGTAGGATCCCACAGTATGCACTCCTTAACATCATCACCATATCAAAGATCTCCATGTTTGATATGGGTCCTACTTATAAAGTTGATATAAAACCATAAGCATCACAACCGAATAATTTCACATTTGAGTAATTACCAAATGCATGTTCATACATCTTCCTGAATCTTCCTGTCTTTTGCAACCGATGGTGACCGAGTTACCAGACAACACAACCTCTTATGTCCACAACTATCGTTGCAACTTGGCATTACTGAACATGCCTATTCGATCCCAACTTCCTTGCAATACTTTCTAAGTTCCATAGATATGAACTTACCTTCATCATATATTCTCAAACACTTGATTGACCTGCCAACACATCAACCTTTTTACAAACCCACCTTTCTAAACTAGACACACTGCTCCACCTCGAACTTCGCATTCAAACAACTTTGAATAAATCCAACCAAGTTAGACTTCGTCGCTTACCTCCAGGCCCATTTACAATGGAGTTCACCAAGCCTTTTATAGGCTTCATTACATGCAAATACATGGACACAATACCACAGGATACCCAAAACACATGGACCCGAAAAACCACCTACTTTGACCTAAAAACAAATTTAACTCATTAACTCTTTCATCGAGCTAAGGATAACTCAACATACATGCCTTCCCCCCCACATATTCAATCTACCTAAATATATGTTTAGACTTTTCATAGGTGACCTGATAAACCATGGGTACGCATGTCTATCCAAGTCTTACAGACATATGCCCATTTACATGCAATCAATAATTTCTACAACTCCAAAATAAAAACACCTTTTTATTTTTATTTTTATTTTTTTATTATTATTTCACAGTGACTCAACCATCACCGCCCTGCACCTTCTATGTGAAAACAGGTGGTGAGACAACAGACAGACAAAAATTCATCAACCATACCTGTAGTTAAATTTGCTTCTTTTGTGGAGTCCTCTTTGGATGCTTGTTGTATTTTCCAACAATCCTTCTTGAGATGCCCAGATTTGCCACAAAACCAACATTTGTCCTTACCCTTACTGTCTTTTGACTTAAACCTGGTTGTAGCTTTATGATCTTGCCCTCCTTTTGTAGATCGACCTCTGACCACCATTGCTTCTGTTGTTGAGGTTTCCTTACTGGATCTTCTCCTCACATAATAGAGCTCCCACAACAATGTCATAATCAATGGGATTTGTTGTGTTAAACCACACAGTTGTGACTAGATGATCCCAAGACTTGGGCAACTAACACAGTAGAGTAATTGCCTTGTCTTCATCTTCTAACTTTACTTCCATATTAGTTAATTGATAGATCAGAGTATTGAAGACATTCAAGTGATCAGTAATTTTTGTACCTTCTTTCATCCGCAAGATGTACAACTGCCTCTTTAAGAAGATTTAGTTTGACAAGTTCTTTGTCATATACAAAATCTCCAGCTTGGTCCACAAACCTTTTGTTTTCGTCTCTTTAGCGATGTTAAACAACACCTCATCTTCCAGACACAAATGAATAGTACTGGGGGTTATTGCATACAGATCGTCCCAGTCCTCTTCTGTCATTCTTGACGGTTTCTTTGACTTTCCATCCAACACTTTTTGCAATCCTTGTTGCACAAGCAGATCACGCATCTTAATTTTCCATAGCGCAAAGCTATTCTTACCGCTGAATTTCTCTACCTCAAACTTGGAACTCTGTACTTTCTCCATTAGCAGAAAACTCCAAAAAAAACTACTTATAAAACTGAGCCTTTTTATACTGGAGGAGTATTATTATATTTAAGGTTAAACCCCAAAAATATAAACTTTAATTAAAAGGTTTTAAAAAAACTTTATTAAAAAACCTTTTATTAAAAAAAAAACTAACCTCTTCCACCCTTTTACCTAAGGTCACCTTTAAAAAATCTCCATAATAAAACAAGAGTGTTCAAAAAGGTTTGAACTTTATGAAGAATAAAGTATTCTCCACATCACCCCTTTTTTCATTAAAAAATTCGCGACCCTTTCTTTAAAGCTCCCGACCATTACCAAAAATTTGAACTTCAAACCATTAGCGTTATTTTTGAGATCAACGCTCTCTTGAGGATTGAAAGGTATCGCTATTTGAGATATTGACTCTCTCTTGAGGTTTCAAAGGTAGTGCTATTTAAGAGATCAACGCTCCTTCAATGTGGTGGGGGAGCGTCGATTTTCCAACACCCTGTGGTGCGCAAACCGCATGCGCTGATTTGACTAAAATCATAATTTTTTAAGTCTGAGAGCGTCGGCACGCCTCTAACAATGTCTGGGGAGCATCAATGACCTGCTACTTACTCAAACCCGCTTTCTTGCGCTCACAAGAGACCTGTGCACAATTCATCTTGGCTCACATGCGGCACCTACTCAACCCGCCTTGGCTCTGATACCACTTGTTGGGCAACGAAAGCAAAACATAGCATATAACAGAGCATAAACGAGATAGATTAAACACACATCAAACCAAGAACAACAAACACACACTTGACATGGTGATTTATGTGGAAACCCAAATCGGGAAAAAACCACGGGAAATGATTATCAGTCTTCTTCTATTCAAGGGAGAACTACAATAGCCAACCCATGCATACAACCATCCTCTCCTCACACAGTGTACTCACATTGTCCTCCACCTCTATGGGTATGCTCGTATATATAACATATATCACTCAGTTACACAGACTGATCATGAATAAATCACATAGTTACATGAACAATTCATAAATAGATTGCATGCATGCACATGTGCATGTACATGTGACTGCATGAGGAAATTTGTTGGCATGTTTCCAACAATTATGGCCTCCTGCAAGAAGAGAATCATAGTAGAGTCCACTACCAATCTCTTCTTCGAACGAGTGTGTGTACATGTTGGAATACCACAAACCATTGTCTCAGATCGGGATAGTCGGTTCCTCGACGCATTCTCGTCGAGCCTCTCATCATGACTCGACACCAAGCTCACCAAATCCACAACCTTCCACCCCCAAACGGATGGTCAATTTAACGTCATCAACAGGATGATTGTGCATATCTTTCACATGTACAATTCCAAGCATCCACGCACATGGGATGATATTCTTCCCTATGTTCAACACAGTTACAACAGAACCTTACATAGCTCAACCGACCACAACCCCTTTCAGGTGGATTTGTATTTCAACCATTGGGTCCCATGGATGTTTCACTACCCCTTGCATCCACACAGGCCGAATCGTCCCATGCTCGAACCGAAGCCAACAAAACCACCTGGTTCATTGAACGAATCCAACACATCCTCCAACAGGTTTAGGATATTTTGCAGAAGTCCAATGCCAAGTACAAGCAGCGCCATGATCAACATTGAGTGTCACACAAGTTTTAGTTGGGAGATAAAGTTTGGTTTCACTTGAAGAAAGAACGCCTTATAAGACCCCACCAGAAGCTTCGATTACTCCTCTATGGACCTTACACCATCACCAAGGTTGTGGGTGACAATGTTTTTGAGCTCAACATTCCCCCCTTCCTTGGACTACACCTAATGTTTAATGTGGACCTCCTTCGGCTATACTTTCCACCCTTATTGCACACCTTAGAGATAAAAGAACAATTGACACCGACAGATCTCAACCCTGACTGCATGGAACAAGCATCCATTGATCATATCGTGGACACACAGGTCAAGGGAGCTCGCCAACAGAAGCTTCAACTTTATCTTGTTGTCAAAGCGGGGTAGCTCCTGCACCAAGGAAAGTGACTCACCCAAGGCCAAATTCAGCCAAGGGAACTCAACGCAATGGATACCATTGCTTCGTAAGGAGGGAGGATTGATCCAGGTGGATATTGGTGGCCACCCACCTCTTCCAACTAGCTCAAATTCAGTTTTCATTCAAACATTTTTTTCTAGCTTTTCGGGTCCTAAATTTCTGGGGTCGTTTTGAGGCCCTAGACAACGTTTTTTGGGCCCGACACAATCATACTAGAGACAAAGTCAGAGACTGAAAACATGATGTGTATTCCTTGGATAGACCTTTCCAAAAGGATATCGTGCTCCTAAAACGAAGATCGTATGCAAAAATTATGACCCCAGGAAGTTGATGTACCAACTTACCCCATCGGGGTCCACATGACTTTTGGCGCTTCATCTCCTAGGGTTAGGTTTTTGGATGTATAGGGTTTTCCGATTACTTATTGATGCTAAAAAGTCCTAGATTCCTCATTGTAATGGACCCAGACGAATGCGCGTAGCCGCCACATCTCTTCTCAGAGATTAGCTACCACCATTCGAGCAAGATTGTTTCATTCTGCATTTTACAGTTTCAACAGATTTTTTTATTGAATAGAATTTCAATTTTACTGTATCTCTATTATTGTTCTTTGTATATCTGTGTTAATTTTATAGATATGTGTTTCATTTTGTTCCCCTCATAAATCCAGATCACTCTCGTTATTATGTTACTTTTATTGATGATGCAACTAGAAAAACTTGGGTTTATTGCATTCGACAAAAATACGATGTTTTTGACACTTTTAAGAAATGGAAAGATTTGGTTGAGAATGAAACAGGAAAAAGGTTGAAGTGTCTCAGATCATACGATGAAAGTGAATATTGCAGCAATGATTTTGATGATTATTGTTCATACCATGGGATTCGTAGAGAAAAGACAATTCCAAGAACACCATAAGAAAATGGTGTGTCAAAAAGGATGAACATGGCAATCATGGAACATGCAAGGAGTATGATATTGCATGTTGGGTTTCCCTTACAATTATGGACAGAGGTTGTAGATATTGTTTTTTACTTAATCAACAAAGGGCCTTCAAGATTCTTGGATGGTGGCATTCTAGAGGATGCATGGACAGGTAAAAAGGTAAACTACTCATTTTTGAATACTTTTGGTTGTGAAGCTTTGTTCATATTGATAAGGAAAATAGAACAAAACTTGAGGAAAAATCCAAGAAGTGTACATTTATTGGATACAGTGTTAAATGATTTTGATTATCACTTATGGGATGTGGTATTCAATGAAAATGTCATGTACATAGATAAATTGCAGGGAGAAAAACAAGAAAAAAAACACAGAATACATAGTGCTTGATGAAATCAAAGAAAATGAAATTCCAAAGGTACCAGAAAATCAAAATGTACAACAATAGGAGCAACAAACACTTCAAACTCCTACAAGTGTTGTTAGAAGATCTGTCAGATTAAGTAGACCCCCTAAACGATGCTCTCCTTCATTGTATTATTTATTTTTGACTGACTCTGGTGAACCAAAAAGTTATGAAGAGACAATGCAGGTAGACACTAAAAAGAAGTGGGAGCAAGGCATGAAAGAGGAAATGGACTCCTTGGTAAATAACCAGACTTGAGACTTGGTTCAGTTTCCTGCAAGAAAAAGAGCATTGCAGAATAAATGAGTTTACATGTTGAAGGAGGAAGATGGAGGCAAAAATAAGTACAAGGTTGGACTTGTTGTAAAAGGGTTTGCACAAAAGAAATGTATATGTTTTGATGAAATATTTTCTCTTGTTAAAATAACTTCAATTATGACTATTTTAAGTCTTGTGGCAGTAGAAGATTCGCATCTTGAACAATTAGATGTAAAAAACTATTTTCTCGATGAGGATTTGGAGGAAGAGATTTTTATGTAGCAACCACAGGGGTATGAGGTCAAAGGGAAGAAAAATTTTGTATACAAGTTGAAGAAAAGCTTGTATGGCCTAAATCGAGCTCTAAGGTAGTGGTATTTAAAGTTTGACAGGTTTACGCAAAAAAAGGTTATAGTAGATGTCATTATGATCATCGTGTTTATTTTAAGAGGCTAGAAAATGGAAGCTATATTATCTTGCTATTGTATGTAGATGGCATGCTTGTTGCATGGACTAACATGCACGATATAAATGTGTTCAAAAAGAAATTGTCTAATTCATTTGTGATGAAGGATTTGGGTGTTGCAAAGAAAATCCTTGGTATGAGAATTACAAGAGACAGGGAAAATCGAAAAATTGATATTGTCTCAAGGTGAGTCCATAGAGAAGGTGTTGGAGAGGTTTATAATGCAAAATACAAAACCAGTTAGTAAACCTTTGGCCAGTCATTTCAAATTAACCATGGAAACGTGTTCCAAGACACATGAGTAGATAGAATACATGTTCAGGATCCCTTATTCATCAACAGTTGGCAACTTGATATATGTTATGGTGTGCACAAGACCAGATATTGCACAAGCAATGGGAGTTGTGAGCAAGTATATGAACAATCCAGGTAAAGAACATTGGGGAGCATTAAAATGGATTCTCGGTTATTTGAGAGGTATTGTTACTCATGCATTATGTTTTGGAGGTTCAAACATGGTTCTACATGGATATGTTGATTCAAATATGGCAGGTGATAATGATAGCAGGAGAAGTACTACAAGGTATGTTTTAACTATAGGTGGAACAACAATAAGTTGGATTTTGAAACTACAAAAGGTTGTTGCACTTTCAACAACGGAATGAGAGTATGTTGTTGCTACAGAGGCTAGTAAAGAGATTATTTGGTTACAAAGGTTTATGGAGGAACTGGGAAAGAAGAAGGAGAATAGCATGTTGTACTGTGACAACCAGAGTGCCATTCATCTTGCAAAGAAATCAACCTTTCATTCTAAGACTACGTATATACAGTGCAAGTACCATTTCATACGATTCGTTTTGGAAGATGTACAATTGAAGTTGGAAAAGATACATACTAACCAGAATCCTACAGACATGTCAAGAAAGGTAGTAACTAGGGAGAAACTGAGTTCCTGCTCAGTTTCAGTTGGCCTTCAAACATGAAGGTGAAGATGAGAAATTTCCCAGGTCCAAAGTGGATCATAGTCCAACAGGTACATCAATAGTGGAGTTTTTTTTACCAGTCTCCAAGTAGGAGATTGTTTGTTGTGGAGCCTGATTATCTTCCTAATTCAGAAGTCTTGTTCCAGTCATGTTTGGATCCCATTTCCTGACGGGGGGGTGTGGTGGGGATTCCCCCCCACATCTCTCGCCAGGGGCGTCCAAGATGGGCCGATGAGAAATTTTGGAGCACCCCCTGGTGAGGGTTCAGGGGCAACACCCCTGAAGAGAAACTTTTGGGAGAATTGTCTTGTAAAATATTGTAATTTCATAGTCAATTTGGACCGTTCATTATAAGGTCGCAGATCTGACAATAGAAGTTATGTTAAAAAAAAATTCCCTAGAAGGAAACCCTCTTTTATGTATAAGGGAATTTGTATTGCAGCGATGCATGTGTGAATATTGTATTCTAAGAGAGGACACTATGAGAGAAAGAAGAGGAAATTATAACATGTATGCAAGAGAAAGTAGAGGAAGTTACAACATGTATGGTGTAAGTTGTATCCTTTCATTTCCCGTATAATAATAAAGGAAGGACTTGGAAATTTATCTAGTGGACATAGTCCACACTGGTGAGCCACGTATATCTGTGTCTCTATTGTATTTTGTATCTTCTGTGTTTTATTTTTGCTTTTGTTTTATTTTATTGCTCTGCAATCTTGTTTTTATAACAATGTTACCATTGATCCTATGTCCTCGTCTGAATAGTCACAAGTTGTGGTTGGACACTCAGTCTAGTCCACTCTAGACTTATGCATATCATCTCTGCAAGTGTCATCATTCTCCTTAGTCAAATACCTCATACATCGTCATACCTTGACAATGTGCAAATCTCTGACCCAATGAAGACTATCCCATCAACTTGCCCAATGAAGTGATCTTGTCCGTGCCAAAGCACCTAAGCTGCACCCATCGTGACTCACTGTGAAAAGTTAGTGGAAGTCCATCCACACGGTTGGAAATCTTCGCTCTCCACCAATCCACCAAAAATCCCAACCTACCACACCACCGAGCTACAATAGCCCACAACTCCTCGTCTGGACAGTCTGCTCCATGTCTCAAACCAGATATCATCTAACGTAGTGCAATACAAAACCTCAATCATAATGTAGTGCAATTCAGAACCTCCATGTTTACACCTGCGACCGTCACCGTAGCTCCCTCTCATATCTATCACTTGTGACCTTCCCAGAACAAGAACAAGAACAAGAACAACACTCCTCCAGTGTTGTATCCAATGTGTCTCTAGGAAAATCCCCTTCTCTTTAGATCCCAAGCTCTAATACCATGCCAATTTTCACATGCAACTCTGTGTGACTAATTTTCACATCTGAAAATTGCTTCTTAGTGAACTAACAGTAAAATCCTAGCTGTTATCATTGAACAATTCTACACTGAAAATTATTGACTAAAAACATATGCAATGAAAACACAAATATCATAGATGAATAATCAATGCACCCGAGGGACAATTTTAGTTATGTAATCTTATTAACATTAGAAATCCTGAGAGAAAAACCAATCCTCCTAGCCAATACAATATCACCAAAATATGAAGACAACCTTGTTCTCCAAAGTCACCAAAACTGAAAACAACATTGTTCTCCAATAACCATAAAAATCAGAAAACCAAACCTCGACAATATCCCCGGGAGCTCCTCTGCACATGAATCTGTTGTAGGCCACATGTGCGGCTTGTTGACGTCATCTGTCGGCCTGTACGGATTTGTATCTTCCCAGAAAATCAGAGACGTGATTCACCTTACTAGAAACCCGTGTATATATGATGTTTTTTCTACTGCAAATCGTGTATACCCTATACAGGATTGATCATTATGCAACCCGCGTATATATGCATTTCATCCTCCTACAAACCGTATATTGTATGAAAAATTCACTCCACATACGACCTTCTTCACTTCTCTCTTCATGGCCAGATTCGTCACCTTGCAAACTTTCCCTTTGTTGAGATCACCAATCCTCCTAGCACATGTGCAGACTCACTTATGTTATCTCCATCATGTCTTCACACACTCTACATTATATGTAATGTCATAATGACTTATCTCCTTTATATACAAGTCCTAGGGGTCAACATAGAAGCCCCTCCACAAGTCAACATCGAATTAGGCTTTCCTTGTGGGTGTGAAGCCTCAACACAAGCCCACGAAACCCACCATCAAACCCATAAAGCCCCCACTCAAATCCAAGGGTGTTTTCACAAAACCGAAAGTCTAATGTGGTGTCCACGATAATTCCTACATGCCCAACACCTAGGGTCATGTGAGAATACCTACCCGAAGCTACAAAAATCAATAGTCTTTGGGTCGATGACTAACTAAATTGGTTTTTGACCATGTCCACTTAAGGATCCCCGATCCATGTTTTATGGATAGGTGCAACCGCCTTCGCCCGAGTTTGTTGGTTTTGGTCCATGACCGAAACCCATTTATAGATGATCCTTGTGATTGGTCTATCATCATCTCATACCATCTGAACATCTCGGGAGATGTTCTCTCACTCTCATTGAGCAACTCATGCTTTAGTACTACAGTGTCTTTCGACAACACCGTTGTCTCTCATATTCGTTGTCTTCTTGAGAGTATTAAAGAGTGCCAAGATAGGTTTGTTGCCAAAAAAACTCTCAAAAAGAGGGGGTTGACTTTAATGAGACTTTTACTACAACAACCAAAAGATTTTCACAAAAAGAGGGAGTTGACCTTGATTAGACTTTTGCTCCAATTGCTAGAGGATTTTCTAAAAAAAAAGAGCTGACATTGTTGAGGGTTTTGCCTCAATTGCCCAAGGTTTTGAGGAGCATGGGAAAAATAACCATGTTTGTAGGATGATAAATTCCCTTTATGCACTAATGAATGCACCACAAGCTTGGTATTTCACAATCATCAACTTGTCACTGATGTTGGGTAAATCATTGTCCACTTGTCTTGGTAAATCATTGCAATAAGCCTTGAACAACTCATCATGTGGTGTGAGAAGAAATTTGACCTATGACGTTAACATGGACATTGGAGGCCGGTAATCGACTCATGAAGTCTTCCCTGGAGAATGAAAGTACACTCTAAAGATCCTAAAGAGATTTCAAAGTATATAAGGGAGCAATGGTCTAAGGTTATGTTCCTTCAAATTCAGAACCTAAGGACTTCAACATTACAATGACCTCTAACTGAGAGGAAGTTCAAGATGAAGATGGAGTGTTAGTTTTGATTGCTTCAAACTTGTTCTCTATTTCTTTCAAATGTATGATTACTTTGAAAAGCACTTTGCTTGGCAAGAGAGCATTTCATGGGAAAAGTTTCAATGATGGACATTTTGCCTCATAGTCTCTTTCCATCTATTTTGTCATTTGTACTAGGACATAATTGTTGCATAAAAATATGTAGTGTCATATGAGAGGTGGGTGAGTTGACACTTTGTTTGTACGCAGATGTAGAATGTTCCACTGGTGGACCCATTCTTTATTTGTGGATGTAGTTTAGGGTTAGGGTTTTACCTTACTTGTAACTCACTCCTCTTACAATGTAGCTTTTGGATTGAGGATTATGCTATATTTGATTAGCTTGATGAGCTTAGTGAGATGCTTTGTTTGGTTAATGGAATGTTAGGGTTTGATTGATTGGCATGTGGTGCACTTCATAAAGTTTCTTATGCTTGTGAGAAGTTTTATTTGAGATAAGTTACAATGGTTTTGCATTCCAATTTGGGATAAGTTGATTTGTTGATTTGCCATTTTTTTTTGCAAATCTTATTTATATAAATATAATTTTGATTGAATTTGCCATTGATTTTTCACTCTAATTTAATGAACAAAAGCGGTGCACTGATATAGCATGCTGGATTTGAATTTTGACTGTTGATTTTGTTCCTAATGTAGTTGTTGATTGCTATCATAATTTTCAAATCTAATTTGAAGATTAGATTTTGTTCTAAAAGCTGCTGAAATGAATCAATGATTATGTATTTGTTGTGTCCACACACACTGTGTTTCCTTTGATGATTTGTTGTTACAGATTTTGAACTTTAAATAGGGTTTATGGAGAAACCAGATTCACCTTGGTGCTGAAATGACTAGAGAGCAACCACAAGACTTTTGCAAATCTAAAATTAGATCATCATTGCTTAGGGCTTCTCGTTCAAGATTAACTTTATACTTTTAACATGGTGCATTAACATAAACATATTAAATCATGACAGCAATTATAAATCATGTTTAATTGATTTTTTAAATTAAAATATTCTATTAAATCACTAAAATTAATTCTCGTCTAAAATTAGTTGCTTAGGGCTTCTCGTTCAAGATTAACTTTATACTTTTAACATGGTGCATTAACATAAACATATTAAATCATGACAGCAATTATAAATCATGTTTAATTGATTTTTTAAATTAAAATATTCTATTAAATCACTAAAATTAATTCTCGTCTAAAATTAGATCATCATTGCTTAGGGCTTCTTGTTCAAGATTAACTTTATACTTTAACACAATGCATTAACATAAACATATTAAATCATGACAGCAATTATAAATCATATTTGATTGATTTTTTAAATTAAAATATTCTACAAAAAATGATTCTTGTTTTTTTTATTTAAAGAAATTTTTATAATACTTAAATAAAGTTTACATTATTAATTTTAAAAAAATAAAAATATAATCCTTATATCAAGTAATAATAATAATAATAATATAACACAGTGCATTGACATAAATAGAAACATACAACAATATAATAATAGTAATAATAATCTATTTTAAAGATCGTGCCACACCAAATTGGTGTATGAGACCCCAAATTGGTGTATGAGACCCCCTCCGCCTAACGATTTGACTGATAAAGTCTACGGAGAGATATATAATACAGTTCCATTATCAATTATTTAGCTTAAACCAAGATCACGTTAGTTCATCCATGAGGTGGAGCTACTACTATTTGGTAGCTGAGCCTGATAGACTGAAAACTACATTTCACAGTAATCAACCATAAAGGTAACAACACAACACACATAAGACAATGATGTATAGTGGGAACACGAGAGAGAAGACCCACTCTAAAAATAGTGTTCTATGTCTTCGTTGTCCAAAAACACATTGCCCCAAAGTTCAATAAAATGTCCCAACTATGTCTAAACTTTGCCTCGACTCAGTTTTTAATACAGCGCTGTCCCATGTTTCACTTTGTCCACTTCTCAATCCAAGGCCACCACAATAACAATGACGATGACACCAAGTACACTTTCAATTACACTCGACACACCTCTAATCTTTAGTGCATCTCTTTAAATAGAACTCATGCTCTACTCAAACCTTAGCCCTATGTAGGCTTACATTAAATGCTATTGTCCTTATTTTACACCAGGATGCAACTAATTCATTGCATTCAAGGCAAAGTCACCTTTGTTCACTTGATCTTTACATGGGCCAAAAACGATTAATAAGAGAATGAAATTTGATCATGGGCATAAAAAACCCATACAACAATCAATTTTACACGATGACGAGAAAAAACATAATACCATAAGAAACACAGGAAACATGCATTTAATTTTATATTTTGAGTTGGTAAAGCTCGGGGCTCAAATGTAACTCCATGCTCATTAAACACCTATGATCTCATAGCGGCGGCTTGGCTTGAGAGGTCTGCACCGGCGGCTCATAAATTAACAATCATCATGTCTAAGTAGTAATATGCTTAATAATATGCTTAAGGTTTACATTTTTTCAACGTAGTGCAATACAGAACCTACTCTCCAAAGTGGAAACTTCACAAATGAATATGCTGATTTAGCCCGATCTTAATTTTATCAATTTTGCAATGACAATAAATGATGTGTGTATTTTTCTTTCCCAGCGTCTGCGTTACCACGCCTAGTTATGAGATCTGTATACTGACTAAACTTCATTAGAAAGCATCGAGTAATGGCATCTGACATGATAACAACCTTTTCTAAAAGGACCACACTATGACAACTGCAAGTGTTTAAGCCTTTAACATATCAAACTTTTTATCTATCTAGCACGATTCTTTACCTTATTCGGTCATTGAGACAATAGTTATTCTTCCTTGTTATCAACAAAACTCTCGACCATTTAAAATTTTCTTAAGACTTCACAAAGCTACTCTAGTGAGAACGCCATCACAACACCTACAAGATTCCAAATTTACTAAACTATAGACACATCAAAATATGCATAGGTTATTCTCCATCTTGATGAGGATTGCAACACAAACTACAGTGATGCATTGATCTGTCTGGAGTTATTAGTTCATCAGTCTCTAATAATCTCGAGCAAATCTTCACTGAACTATTTGCTGTTCATCTGCTTCCTGTCAGTTGCCTCCCATGCCCTTTTTCGTTCCCAATCCATCAATCTGAAGGCAGATGTGGGTCTTCTTTGGTGGTGATACTCGGTGCATACGAGCTATAACATCAAGGAATCTGCCAGCCCCTGCTAAGACTGTAACAATGGAAACTCCCTTCACAAGCTTTCTGTTATTGGGCTGCTTCTTTGAGGCCCTAAAATACATAATAAGATCATGAAGTTAACCACAGCCTAGAAATTTGAAAAACTATCAAGGTAAAATTTTGTATTATGTATAAAACTTTCAAATGCCTGTTAATTCAGCAACTGCTCACCTGCTGTTCTAGAGAATATAGACTGTACGGATGCAAATAGAGAATTTGATTGTATGCATTTGTTTGCATTTTCACTGTTGGATGCACAGCTCTTGTTTATATATATAATAACATCCAATCAGCTCTCCTGGTTCCATGATGAATTGCTCATTAAATGTCCCCATTCTTTGTGATGCTATGTCCAACAAAGGTCCTCGTGAAATCCCCTCAACTTGCACCCCGCCCCCAGTTGGTATAAACTGACCTCCAAGAACAAATGATCCAGATACACGGATCACAACACCATGTTGCTCATATACACAGCATTGAAGATTTTCCACTACATGAACAAGCCTTTCATCTGGGCTATCACCAACCAACATGCTATGTATTCGTGATAGAGTATTAAAGATATCATTTGCTCCAACTGCAACCTGGTTTGCATAACTGAACTCAAAACAGGATCGTAAGTCAAATCTGGACAGAAACAACTTTCAGGCACTATTTCAGACCTTAAGAAAAGAAAAGCGGAAAGGAATGGCAGGAAATAATCTATGGATACATATCATAACATAACTATTTTATGATTTCGCTGAGTACTAAAGGAAAATGGGAAACATAGATAAAATTTAGAAGCTAATTTCCTACTAGAGTTGGAGCAAGAAATGTTAATGCAAAATAACATGGACTTAACCAAATTAAAAAAAGAGTGTGCAACAGGTAAACAAAGGTGATGTATTAAGTTGTTATTCAGCCTGCCTGTATGCATGAAAGGGTTTCCTGTTTGTACAGAGGAAAAGGTTAACTTGTATGAATCCTGTCAATTTCATAAACATAAAGAAATTATTTTCACAATCCATTTCTAATGTAGAATCCAAATGAGACACCTAAATTAGTGATATGTTTAACTCTCGTTCGTGTGTGAATGGAAATTCATTCAGTAAAGCTGCATAACTGGAGGTCAAGAAACATATATTATTATTCTTTTTGCTTTCAATTTTCAATGGTATGTGATAATAGGTGTCGTGCTCCTTGTAGGTGTGGCAAGAAATATCCATTGGAATCACAGTGTAATACGAAGAAGCAGATGCACTCATATGATCAACCTAGTCTACCAATTAGAAGACACAAAGTAGAAGACTGTTGACAGGATTGCTAAGAGTGCAAAAGATGTTTGTAGACAGTCTAGTAGGCACAGAGTTGCCGAGTACAAGAAAAACAGGGTCAGAAATAAACATGGAAAAAAACTCACCAAAATCTCTCGGAAGAAAATGGGAAAAATGCCGAGACAAAAATTGATGTGAAATCTAGTTAAACAAGTAAAAACTGACAGCTTTTTTATTTTAATTTTTAAATATATGTAAATATCCATGTCAGTTGAAACTTCAATCATCTTATTTTTCCTCTTTCCTTGTCTACTTTTCACATGTTGCATGAAAACTGCTAGAGAATGGAGTTGGTTATGATTATATGTAATAGACCATAACAAACTTTCTATGCATCATTTAACACTCAAGAAACACTCGTTAGAATGTCAACATATATTACAGGTTACACGTCTAGGTCTGTATACTAGAATCGATGGCAAGGATTACCCATCCATTGGCAGACTTCTAACTCCCTTGCTTTTTTAAATGCCAGACAATTCATGCTTAATGGATCTCAAAGCTAAACTAGACTCCTTTCTTTTCAACTTTCCAAATCTTACTAGAAATACCCATGTACACATGTAAAAGATTGTTTGGCAGAGTAATCTATCCCTTTTTTTCTGAAAATGCTTCATATATTACTTCAGGAAACAAATAAGAATATCAGGATTCAAGGTTGTTACAACATGCAGACAACAGGGGTGCCAGGAAAATTCCGATCTACAAAAGCTAAAAAGGCGAACATGTGAGCCCAGGCCCCTACAGGGAGGGACTCAAATCCCAAGGGAATACACTGAGGTTAACTGTCAAGAGCATAGCCAACTCTTGCTTAAACATCCTCACTTCCCCCAGGGTAAGGAGGGGAGAAACCTCATTGAAAGTAACTTTACAATGATGCTTCCACAAAAAGAAAATTGTGACTAACTGAACTGAATGCCAAAGCAATGTGCAGCTGTCCCCGACCATCTTAGTGTCCCCCAGGAAGGGCCCCTTCAATGAGAGTGGGCTACAAAAAGGGAGTGAAATTCAGCCTCACACCATGCCCATAAAACTCTGGCAGTCTAACATTTCCATAAAACATTTGCAGTCTCATCTTTACCACACAATGCACATTCCCAATTAGTAATGTAACCTACACTTGACATCCAATCCTTGATGAAGCAAAGGCCACCCCCAAACTTTACTTTTAAGGGGGATACGAGCCTTCCAAATGGCTTAACACCTCCTCAACCAGCGCTGCAATGGATTGCCAAGAACCCATGTTTTATTTAAGCAGGTACCTAGATGAAAGGAGTGCCTAACCGGCTCATAAAACTCCATCTCTAATCTATCCCTTTTCATTAGAAGCACCTTGGGACTATGCTACAAGGGCACAAATATGGGTATGGTATCTATTGTAGATAACACATATTTTTAGAAAACCCTGGATACAATATGGCTGGGATACAACAATATATGTGTGTGTGTGGTTACACTACAATGTCTCCTCTATTATTTCTAACTAAGGAGAGATTGTGGTTATAAGCCAACACACTTTACAACAAGACTGAAATGTATTAACCAGCAGAAACAACAAAACATGAACAATATTTAGAGCTAAGTTGCAGGAAACGCCCTACCCCCTATTTCCCTCGCCCGAAACGAGCCGAAACGCGGGTACGGGTAAGGTACGGCTGAGAAACGCCGTTGGTTGTACCAGCCAGTACGACCGACGTTTCGGCCATTCTAAGGCGCTATAGAGGCCAAATAAAAAAAAATAGAGGCCCGTGGGGCCCCCAAACAATCATTTATAAAAAAAAAAATCCTTTTCTATATTCTCCAATGAGAATAAAATTGATTTTCTCCCTTTTTTTCCATTTCAAAAAGAAACTAATAGAAACCCTAAATCTCCTTCCTTTGCTATAAGAAACCACTTGTTTCACTCATTCCTCACACTTTCATTAGCAAGAAGAGCTTCCTACAGCAGCAGTAGCAAGGAGATTGTTTGTGGCTTTCGTGAGCAGATTTCTTTTCTAATTGGTGAGCAGATTGATTTTATGTTTACTTAGCAGATTTCTTTGTTCTCTTGGTGAGCATTAGCAAATTTCTGTTTTGTTTGGTGAACAGATTTTCTTCTTGTTTTTGCAGCATTCATGGCTTCTCAAAGTGTTGTTTCATCTGCCCCTAGAGCTGCTGAAGTAAGTAGGCAGCAAAAATACTATCCTCTTTGGAGGCATGTTACACCAAGGTCAAGGCTATGGGTGCCGTGTAATGTTCCCAAGCCAATTTTTTCGCTTGGAACACTAACTATCCACTAATTTAACTATTTGTTTGTGTGTGTTTGCAGGTTGGCCTCTCAAGTTTCGGCCTTAGGGTTGTATTCAGTTTATTAAGCACAGATCTACAAATATACTCAACGAAATACAAGATCTAACCAGACACAAGATATGAAACCCCAAAAGCATAGATCTGACCTTTATTATTATGAAAAGCAAGAACCTGATACAAAGTGGATGCATATCTGGAATAACATCAGATGGCTCCAAGAGATAATATATGAGCTACTACAAAATGCTCCCGATAAGACAAAACAAGCCTCCAAAGGATGAATATACAATGAAGACCAATACAAGAGAGATCTGGGCCGTATGAAGTGCCAAACCTCAAGCTGGATGGTGCTACGCCCTACTGGAACACTGAAGACCCTCAATAATTCGACCCTACTGTCAAAGACCTCCAAATACTCCGCAGAAGATGCCGAACTGTAGATCGGGATGAGTAGAATCCCCTCCTGAAATCTCAAATCGAAATACCAAGGGAAGCTCCTCCAAATGTTGAATCCTCCAATGGAGTTGCGCCCTACTGAAAACTGTCAAAGTCTTAAGCTGCGGGGGTTAATATTGTAATAGGTCTACATGGATCATGGTTAGGTCAGTTGCCTTAGGGTTTCTTCATTAAGAGAGTTCCTTTCACATAGCTTTTTTTATCCTCAGGAGGTTAATGTGCCTAACCAACTAGGTTAATCTCCCTTGAGTTTTTCACTCCCACCCAATAAATCCTCCAAAGTGGTGAAAGGCATTCTAATGAAGTCATTCCTAGATAGCTAGTGTTTAGGAATGTTGTAAATGACCATGTAAGACAGCATGCAAAATTTCGCAGAATTCCGTCAATTCTAGCTAGGTTTTTTTTAAGTTGGGAATTAATTAATCAATTAATTAATTAATTAATTCTGGGTAATTAATGTAAAACTTAGGTCCCGAGATTTTTTATAGGGGTATTTGTACTCAAAAGAAGATAATGAGACCCCCTAAACCCATGGAACAAGTTTCAACTCGGTCGGACAAGTTTTGCCAGGTTTTTTTGTCCACTTGGGAGTTTTTTCGGAAAACAACGATTTTAATTGCCAAACCTAGGACATGGGCAAATGTCAATTTTGTAATAATGGACCAAATGAGGTGAAGTAAGTGATAATTAATGATGAGAGAACCTACCTAACCCATCCTAATCCTTTACCTACCCCTTAAACCCACTTTTAATTTTTTCTCATATTTTAATTATTTCCAACTCAAACCTTACGCTTTCATTTGGGAATGCGTCCCCACCCACGCATTTACTTAGTAAATCGCTTGATTGTTGGTTGAGGGCCCCTCCTCATGAGGTGCACCCTCCCTTCTTATCCATCCACCTCATCTAAGAGTGTGGAATCCACACTCATCACTCTTTCCTCAATCTCACGTACTCCTCACCCTCACGCACTGCCTCCACACCTCACGTTTTCCCTCACGTAAATTTAGAAACTCTCTTTAATTGATGCGTGGGGCCTCCTCCTTTCACCCTTCCACTCTTCCACTCACGTGCCTTTGGGGAGTGTGTTCAACACACTCAACCCACACGCCAGCCACACTCCAACTCAAATCCTCACAGTTTCCTCTTTTTCCCACGCTCCTCCTCATCTCTCACGATTTCCCTCAAAGCTTGCGCCATCCAATTGGAAAGTTGCGCCCTTCCTTTTGTTGGAAAGCGGAAACATCATCCATGAAAGAGGAAGGTGCTTTCAAAGCAAAGGCGTGGGCCTTCCTTTAGCCATACGCCCTCTTTACCTTGCTTTATCCTCATCCAACTAAGTTACTTGCCATTTCCCCTCACCCTAAAAGCTTACTCTCTCATTGGCTCGTTTTTACCATTGAGTTGTCTTCACCTTTGGATCTTTAACAAGTGTTGAAGATCCAAGAGGGGTCTCCTCAGTTTCTCAAGCTATTTAAAGGACCTCTCACTCCCTCGTTATTCACCTTTCATTATTGCACTGTTATGCTACTATTTTCTCACCATCCCACTCTCTCTATCTCTCTCATTATTGTCATATTTTTTCACTAGTGTTGTTCTTGAAGAGCTTGTGGCAATTAGTTGCTACAACCTCTTCCCATTGGATAATAAAAGGAAATAGCTTTGGAGGACTCAAGAATCTCAAGATTTGTCTGGATTCTTCACATGATTATGAGGTGAAACTGTTTTGTTTTAAATATTATTGTGATTGTAGATAGATTGTTGGGTAAATTAGTTTACTTGGCTAAGCTTAGTGATTGTACAATTGCTAGCTTATATTATTCGCATTTACTAATGATAGAAATTAGTTTGTGTTATTAGTGTGTGTAATCATTATCTATTCATCTCACGTTTTGCTTAAGACTTGCGGGTTACTTCAAGAAGAAGGTATTGGGATAGATCCAAGCACGGATTTACCCTTTTCATTTACACTCCAAACATTTTCTGACTATCTTCATGCTTTTCCATTTCTGATTTTAGTAGTTAATATGCTTAGATGGGTCGATTTAAACACTATAATTTTCTGGTTCATATATGTACAAAATCTTTGCCTAAAAATAGAGATTTCATAACATTTTCTGAGTGTGTTGCAACTCAAATCAGCAAGCAACAACTTGCTGATTTTTGCAGGTTCTTACCAGGACAAGAGGGCATGCTACCCAAATTTCCGCATGACACACCCTCAAACAACTCCTCTCATTGTGGTAAAAGTTTTTCTTCTTCTTCTCTATTCTAAATCACTGTAAAGAAAGCCCAAAGGAGTTGTACCCAAGTGGCTTGCATTCCTTTATTTTAGTTTTTACTTTGCATGCTCTAGATTAGTTTCCTTTATGCTTTTACTTCTTAATTAGCTAGTTATTTGTGATATCTACATGCATGATTAAATCTAAAATTATCTAGAGTAGATCACACACACATAACTAATTAGCTTAGAGCCTGTGGAGGCATTGTGGATCTTTTGCTTTCATTTTCTCTTACATTGCATGCAGTCTTTAATTTCTTAAATCTTCACCCAACACACATGCATGCGCTAATTGGTTAATTAACTTTTAGATTATGTCATCTACTTTACATGCACGCAACTGTTTATTAATTCTTCTATCTTATGTACATGCATGCAAATCTCGACATCTTAAAGGCTTAATTAATCTCTTCACTTTCCGCAAGTTGTTTATATCGCTTTATGTTTCACTTGTAATAATCTCTTTAAAGCATTTAACTTGCGATCTAATATTTCAAAGGCCTCAGCCTCCATATTATTCAATTATTCAGTTTTTTGACAACTTTTGAGCAAGCTACAAGCACTCAAACACAGATTGCAATACTTAGCTCATAGGTCTAAAATTAATTAATTAGACTTAATAGGACACCATAACTCACCATCTTCTCCATTTAAAACGGGGTCGAAGGAAGGCAACGGAAGGTGCTAGGCCGGGGACGGTCTCACGGCGCGCGGCGTCGTTTTCGGGAGTACTCTGATCTTAGGGCTGACCTGTGAAGCTAGGGTAGGCCTTATTGCCTCACTTCTTGAGCATCCAACAGTCACTTGGTAACTGGGTGATGAGTTTTTGGGCTGACACCTAGATAGGGCTAAAATTAATCTCACAATCACTTAACTTAATCTTCAATCAACAGCATCTGCAATATACTTTCACACTTGCAAACAACTAATCTCATATTTACATTATTATGCAAGTTATCTTTTATGTGTTGTAGAATTATTGCTTGAGTGGTTATATCTTGTATCTGGAATACTTCATCTTTCAAGCATTTCATCTCTTGTATCCCTGTATCTATGGTGTGATCCTTCAAGAAGTGCGCATCCACCTGGAAGCATTCTCTTGACTAGGTCTTGAGTGTTTTGTGTCTTTTGTCATTGATAAGCAGTCCAACGGAATTCTATTTGTTGTGAGCATGCTTGGCTTGATGTGTTGATCAACTGTTCATCTTTGAATATCTCCTTTTCCTGCACATTTCAAGCACTTGTTAATATCTTGCATCTATTGTATCTAGCTTAATCTTAATCTGTATATCTTAGGCTTTCTTTCTGTGTACCTTGTATCTAGTCTAGTGTAGCTTTGTATATCTGATATATTTTCTTGTATCTAGTTTGTCTATCTTGTTGTAATATTTTTAACTTGTAATTATCTTGTAACGAACATCCCCTTAACTTAGTTGACCCCTTGCCCAATCTTAGGCACTAGTCTTAGTTGCCCTAGGAAAATGTCTGACTTTCATACTTAGATAATTGCATCTTGCATTTGTTGCTTAACATCATAGGCTAGATTCCCCTTGACCATTTAACCAATTAAAACCAACTCCTAGAACATAAACGTTAATCTCATCTAGTAACTAGGGTCTACCCCCCTTGGCTTCCCTAGGAGTTAGCCTAGACGGAAGAGGTTCAAGTCAAAGTGATAGCGTGGACTTTGAACGTAGGCATTGTGCCTCCAAGGACACACTAAGTGAGCAAGACTTAGCTCACGTTTGCAAGTGTGTATAAGGACGGCAACACTCCCCTAAGTGTGTCTCCTCCCTGCAATCCAATACATTCGTCTGAATCTGACTGCATATCTCGGCATGTCTCTGAGAACTATCACTCATCACTGTATGCCCCTGCATACTCATGTCATCTCTTGTATACTCCTGTTGCATCAAAGATCCTGGGCGTACTACTGGATCAACCTCTACCTGAAGGTCCACCACCCACAGGACACAAATGGAAGTGTCCTCCATCAACTAGTGCTCCTCTGCTAGACCACCAACATCCTCTAGCCATGTGACTGAAGGACATATCTGATTGTCCACTAGGATAGATGAAATAGATCTCTAACGAATCTCCTCAAGAAACTCCTCTGATTTGGACTCTGATTCTTGAAGGGATGTCTATGTGCCTCTCAAGAATCCTCGAGTGCTCTCCAACAACTGAGTGAGTCGGTCCACCTCAACTCCTGCTCCCTCAAGACCCTGTGATACATCTTGCTAATCCCCAAAAGGTAGTCCCTGTCTGTCAACAACTGTTGGTAGTCAGTCCTCATCATAGACACTCTCTCCCTGAGAGTATGAAAGTCATCCATGGAAAATCCCTCATCTGAACTACCATGTGCCACTGATGCCCTCCAACAGTAATCTATCATTAATGCATGCATGTCATCAATGTGCCTGGTGGCTGCCATGATCATATCTTCACTGACTCTCAACTGTCCTATCAAGTAGTGTGACTCCTGATCATAGTCATGCTGAGGTGCCACCTCATATCCCTCACTGCTAGTGTCAACCCTACAAGTGTCAACTCTGGAATCCCCAAAAACACTCTCTGCAGAAGATAAAGTGTTGAACTGTCCACTGTCTACTGTGCTACTGGGTCCTCCTGTATACCACTGCACCCCATCACTGGATGCTATCTCCCTCCGAATCACATTGTATCCTGTATGAGCAGTTGTATCCTCCTGTGCACTCACACTGCTACTATTATCTGTGCCTGGATCCCATATAGATGTGTCCAGACACGTGCTATGGTCATCCTGACTAATAAAGAGTGCATCCTCATCAATGCAGGTCGATCCCCATCAACTTGTCAGTCTCCACAATCTGCTCAACTAATGGAGTCTCCAAAAGCTGTGACTCAATCTCCTCATGTTGATCTGTATGTGTAAGGTCAACTACCTGCACGTCCTGTATCTCCTCCTAGATCTATGGATCTACATGTCCATGGTGTGCATTGCTCACGTACAGCTCCTCTATGCTACTGCTATCCCCATGTGATGTGGCTATCGTGGGTGCCTGAAAGGATGACAAATGTGTCACGACCCTCATAGGAAGTTCATCAGATCTAGGTGCCAACATGTGTGAATCCCCAGTAGTGTCACCACTCTACTGAGGTGTAGGGTCATCAACACCATGTGATATGTCTGCTGAAATACCGGTGCTATCATCCGGTCCATCCCACTGTTCCTCCAAGGCACAAGGGTCACTATCCTCCTCAAGCGTGCAAGAATCACTAGCCTTTGTGCCAGAGTCACTAGCCTCATCAGATTGCTCCAGATAAGCATCTATCGCTCCATCCTCACATACCTCATCATCACTGTCATAGCGCACCTCAATAATATGCTTCTTACCCTTACCCCTACACCTATGATCTGGTTCCCAAGCCACCTTGCAACTGTAGCAAAGTTGCGTGCTCCTACTGGGTGTGGGGTTACTCTGTGCTTCCCTCCATCTAGCTACGGTAGCTCTGTATTCCTCTATCTTATTGACCCTAAATGTAATCTCATCTACGCTCCACCTAGGATTTTTCATGAATAAATAATGTTGCAATGTTACTTGAGCCCTAGTTCTCTCACTAAGGTCGTAGTAGTATTCCCATTCACAACGTACCGCCTCTCTAGAAAAATCCTTAATATCCATCTCTCTTATGGACGACCCCTCAGGCTAGCAGGAGTCTAAGCTCTAATACCACTGTAATGTTCCCAAGCCAATTTTTTCGCTTGGAACACTAACTATCCACTGATTTAACTATTTGTTTGTGTGTGTTTGCAGGTTGGCCTCTCAAGTTTCGGCCTTATGGTTGTATTCAGTTTATTAAGCACAGATATACAGATATACTCAATGAAATACAAGATCTAACCATAAACAAGATATGCAACCCCAAAAGCATAGATCTGACCTTTATTATTATGAAAAGCAAGAACCTGATACAAAGTGGATGCAGATATGGAATAACATCAAATGACTCCAAGAGATAATATATGAGCTGCTCCAAAATTCTCCCGATAAGACAAAACAAGCCTCAAAAGGCTGAATATACAATGAAGACCAATACAAGAGAGATCTGGGTCGTATGAAGTGCCAAACCTCAAGCTGGATGGTGCTACGCCCTGCTGGAACACTGAAGACCCTCAATAATTCGACCCTACTATCAAAGAGCTCCAAATACTCTGCAGAAGATGTCGAACTGTAGATCGGGATGAGTAGAATCCCCTCCTGAAATCTCAGATCGAAATACCAAGGGAAGCTCCTCCAAATGTTGAATCCTCCAATGGAGTTGCGCCCTCCTAAAAACTGTCAAACCCTATAATTTCGGCCCTAATGAAGGAGGCCTCCAAATGCCCTAAAAGTTGCTAGGAAGATAAATCGGGACACTGCAAGTCACTAGGTGAAGTCTCAAGGTCAGATTTGAAGTATAACCCCTCCAAATTGAATAGATCTTAATCTCAGAAATGCCCTCCTTCTCTCCAATTTGTCCCAATGCTCTAGGAAATCATTTGTACCATAGAACTCTCTCATAAAGCACCAGAAATTATGGTGAAGACCCTGCAAGAAGAACCCAGATGCTCAAATCTCCAAAATCCCCTCTCCTTGGCTAGATCAAACCTTCCTTCAATGAATGGTGCGCCCCCCTTACTGGAAACCCCCAATGGTGTGCCCTCTATTTCTTCCTGTGCCTGTGGCTGGTGTAGACAGTAGAACCCTCCTGCACTGAGTAGATCTGAACTAGAATGGTGTGGGAGAGTATTGCATCCTCGAGACCAAGCTTGGGACAAGCTAGGTGGAGTTTTTCACCACCGAATCATCCTCTAGGGTTTGTTAAGTCAAAACCCTCAAAACCCCCAAGGTATGGGCTCACTAGTTAGAAGCCAGATATCAAAAGATAATCATACATGAATGAGAGAATAGAGGCCCTTGCCTCTTCTTTATACTTCCTGCTCACCTTGTCCCTCTAAAGTGACTTTTACTTTATTAATATTTAATTAATTAATTAAATCACTTTAATTAATTAATTAACGTTTTCACCTCTGAAAAGCGGCTTGTCTCTCCTTGTGGCTTCCCTGGCCACTGAAAGTCACTTCTCATCATTCTATCCTGTAGTGTTGTTCCTCCCGATTCCAATGAGCTATTACACTGAGAGGTTCCTCCAAGTATTGTGCCCAAAATGACCTCTTCAGTGTTTAGTTAACCTATAGCTCAAAAATACTCAAAATCATGGAAATTGTCAGAATGCAACGAAACCAAATCCAACCTGTGCGGAATGGATCATAATGATGAAATAGGATGAGCGATGCAAGTTGTACCCCAAAATATCCCTCAATAGCTCCTGTACTCGCTATAATCTCCAACTGGCTACCTTGGTCATCATAACACTATGTAATACCCTGATGTCCCAAAGTGAGGACATTACATGCTGGTGGAGATTCATGGGAATGGAGGTGCAATTTATGCATGAAGGATAAGACCTTCAAGGGCTCTTACACAAGAGTCAAGGCTCACATTTTGCATTAAGGGAAGGGTATTGAAGGTTGTCCACATACTCTTGATCTGCAGGTGAGGGATAAATTCCAGAAAGAGCATGATGATGCTCAAAAAATTAAGGATAATAGAGCCAAGATTGCTATGCATGACACTAGCAAGCATCATCCTTCCTTGGGTGTTAGCAATGAGCCAAGGATTGTTCGTGAAGCAAGGAAGAGGCGGGTGCTAGAGGTAGAAAACGAGATATCCAAAGGCCCTAGAGGACGAGGTGCAGCTACAAACAACAGATTGATGAAGATGTTCAACAATCAAAAGAGAGAAGAGGCAGAGTCAAGAGTGGCAAGGGCCATATTTGCATGTGGCATCCCATTTAATGTGGTTCAGTCCCCCTATTGGAAGGATATGGTGAAGGAAATTAACGAGGCTCCTCAAGGTTTCAAGGGGCCAAACTATGAAAAACTCAAAACAATGTTGTTCCAGAAAGAGAGGGCATTGATTCATGATATTCTCAAACCGGTTCGTAGCTCATGGACCAACACAGGGGTTTCCATTATCTCTGATGGATGGATTGATACAAAGCGGAGGCCCTTGGTCAATGTTATTGCATCATCACCAACAGGAGTGATGTTCTTAAGAGCAGAAGATTGTTCTGGCGAGGTAAAAGATAGCAAATTCATTGTTGATATTTTAATTTATGCTATTGAATAAGTAGGGCCAACAAATGTGGTGCAAGTTATCACAGATAATGCACCCATTTGTAACGTTGCAGGCTTGATTGTTGAGAGTAGATATCATCATATTTTTTGGACTTCTTGCATTGTCCATAATTTAAATCTGATTTTAGAAGAGATTGAGGCAAAAACTGAATGGATTAAGGAGCTCACAGAGCAAGCTAGGGAGCTCATTAAATTCATCACCAACCACCACCAGTCTCAAGCAATGTATCGAGAATACTCCAAATTGGAGTTGCTCAAAGTTGATGAGACAAGATATGCCTCAAACTTCATCATGTTGCGTCGCCTTGTTGGGGTCAAGAGTGCATTGATGAGTATGGTGGTGGGTGTGACTTGGGCTAAGTGGAGACAGGCAGATTCAGAGAGAGAAAGTATGGTGCGGAGGGTGTTGATTGATGAGGATTGGTGGAGCAAGGTAGAATTCTTGCTCAAGTTTACAATCCTTGCATTTGAGCTTCTCCGAGATGCAGACACAAACGAACCTTTCCTAAGAGAGATTTGTGATGGCATGGATACCATGGTTGAGAAAACCGTGGAAATTATTACACAGGAGGTGTTGACCACCTATTTCGACTAGGTCTCAACGTCATGTACCATGAAGCTATGTACCTTGTGGTACAATATATTTTGAATAAATATGGCTCAGCAAGGCAAAATTTTCCCCCAGCACGTCTTTCTATGTACTCAGAAATTAGAATGTTCGCTCCCCTGCATGGGATAATAATGTAATAGGTCAGCATGAGTCAATTTTTAGTTAGTTACCTAGGACTTTATCATTAAGGAAGTCCTTTCATCAAATGTTTTTTTTTTCCTCGGGTAATTAATCTTTCCTACCAGGCAATTTTAATTATCCTTGAGTTTTTCACTCACAATAATCTTCCAAAGTGGTGAAAGGCGTTCTAATGATCGAGCCCATGGGGTGACTAAGGTTTAGGAATGTTGTAAATGACCATGCTAGACATCTTCTAAAGTCTTGAGGAATTCCATTAAGTTCTGATAGTTTTTTTTTTAATTATTAAAATTTTCCATTTAATGGGAATTTTAATTATTTTTTATGTAAAATGTAAAAATTTGGACCTTGTGGATTTTGTATAGGTGTGTAGGTACTCAAAACAAATGGCAGATGACCCCCTACACCCTTGGACCAAGTTTCAACTCAATTGGACAAGTTTTGCTAGGTCATTGTCCATGAGGAGTCAAAGTCAGTCAAAAGTCAACATTTAATTGGCTAAGGTAAAAAAGCCAAAAATTGTAAAAATGATTAAAGTCATGAGAGAAAGTGGGGGAACAATCCTAATGTTCTTCCTAAGTTGGAAAAGTGATTTTCCACTTAAAAGACACCCCCTTGCTAAGACAACAACTAAAAGTGGTATTTCCCTAGCTAAAAGTGTGCCCCCCTTGCTCAAGAACACATGGGAAATAAAAAATTAAAGCAAGAGGGTGACCAAAACCCTAAGTGTGCCCCTCCTTGAGCCTAACTTTATGTTGGGTGAAAGGAAAAGGTGTCTTCCCCCTTCCCCTCTCACCCCTCAAACCCTAATCACTACCAAAACCCTAAAAGTGCACCCTCCTTGACTTTATCCTCTCTCCCTTGATGAATGACACTTGGAGCTCATCCAAAGGGAGGTTTTTCCTTTCTCCCTCATATAAAAGAAAGCCTACCCCCTCTCATTTTCACATCTATTCTCTCAACAACTCTACTATGCCAAAATCTCTCCCATCTCTCTCCCATCTCTTTCTCATTCTCTCCCATTTTCTCTCATGATTGCCATTGGGCAAGTCTTGTCTTATGTAATAAAATAGAAGCTCTGGAGGATTTCTTGTGTCTCTTGGAATATTCTTGGAGCCATTTTTTGTTGTTTATGAGGTAATATTGTTCCAATCTATTTCTTTTGCACTTCCTTGCTTGCATTTTACTTGAAGACCCAGGCAAAGTATTTTGCTTGGGATAGATTAGTAGTAGTCTTACTATTAATCTTTGTGAGTTGTTTCTAATTAATTTGGGAAGTATTTTGCAAGTTGTTATATCACTCTCACCTTCTTTGTATTTTGTAGCAAGGGTTTACAAACATCTACAGGTTACCAAAGGCTTGGAGGAGTGGATGTCACATCTGGAAATCCATATTTTTCAGCCATCTAAATCTTTTCTATTTTGTTTTTATTTTCAGCCACTTATCTATCAATTTTAGCTTTATTTCCATAAAAAACTACAGTCTAATCCTTCTTTTTTATGTTCAGAAATTTTTGTTTAATTATTTATGTGCATTGTGATAATCTGAAATAATTTTTTCCAAGTCATTTTAACAATTTCCAGCAAGAATATCTTGTTGTTGATTGCAGCTTCATGAGACATTCTCCAATTCGTTCTCCTCTGGACTGAGTTGAGATGATCTGTGAGAAATCCCATGTGATGGGTGTGTCATATTCCTCTGGACTGAGTTGAGATGACGTGTGTGGTCTCTTGTCGTGCTCCTCTGGACTGAGTTGAGATGACTTGAGATGGTCTCCTGTCGGACTCCTATGTACTTAGTTGAGTCGACTTTAGATGTCTCTCCAGATGGTACTCCTATGGAATTAGTTGAGTTGATCTGTTGAGAGTGACGTCCCTGTGGCTGAGCACAGGTGGACGTATCCCTAGTGGCTGAGCGCTAGAGGATGTGAGAGATCCTTGCTATATTGTCTAAGAGTAAGATTATTGTGTAACCCTAATTTGTATTGTAAAGGGTACAAGTCGGCCCCACCATGTAAAGATAATTAATATTGTGTAAAGATTAATTATATTTCTGAGTTGAACAAATTGGCCTTATTGTGCCAATAGACACATCCATTTGATGTGCTAGGTCATGTATTTAAAGGAGAGATACATCCCCATTGTGGATCATATCTCATTCACACATAACTCATTGTGGAGGTTTGAATTCTGAAGTGCTCACTTCTCTTAGGTGCTAGCTTTCTCAGTCATAGAAGCACCCTCGTGTGTGCTCTAGGGTTTGTGGTGTGGAGGATCTTCTCTTGGCAATATAGCAAAGGATTGTTGGGTTTTTCCCTTGATTGAGAAGGGTTTTCCCAGGATAATTTCTAGTGTCTTATGCATGGTTATTCTTCTTGTGATCTTGATTCACCGCAACTAGTGTATTGTTGTTGCAGTGTTTATGGTTCAAGTTAATGCTAAAACAGAAATAAACTATGTGCTTGAGCTAAGCATTAAAAATTCAGTATATCATGTTGTTTTTTGCAGGTTTTTGCAGGTTAGAAGAGGATTCTTGCATCGTTTTGGCCCCAAGACACTCAAGGAGACATCCAAGGGTCTCGGTACCAAACCCTCTTCTCTACTTCACTTTCTAAACAATTGTAAGCAGCCCAAGAGAGTCTCTTAGGATTACACTCTCTCCACTTCAATTTAAAGTGTAAATAATCTCTGTATTTTTTTCCCACACCTTGCAAAGAGATTGGCTTTGCCATCCATGCAATATCGTGAAGGCTAGGTTTAGAATTAATTTTCTGCATTTTGTTTTATTTACCCACCTTGGCCAAAACCGGTAGGCTTGTCCTCCATTTTGTGCCATTGTTGTGAGGTTGTACTTTAATTTTCAAGTCATTTAAATTATTTATTTTGCCCACACCTTGCAAAGAGATTGGGCTTGCCATCCATGCGATATCGTGAAGGCTAGTCTAAATTTTAAATTGTTGCAAAGTAATCAAACTTACGCATTTGCCCCGTATTCCCTCCCCTTGCCACTTTGTGGATCTTGGGTAACTAAGAAAGGGCAAAGGATTGAGAGGCTAGATTAATTAGGCACCCAAATTAGTATTGCTTCTACT
>ML776775.1:716014-755122 GCA_009831015.1 Picea engelmannii
GCAGCCACCAGGCACATTGATGACATGCATGCATTAATGATAGATTACTGTTGGAGGGCATCAGTGGCACATGGTAGTTCAGATGAGGGATTTTCCATGGATGACTTTCATACTCTCAGGGAGAGAGTGTCTATGATGAGGACCGACTACCAACAGTTGTTGACAGACAGGGACTACCTTTTGGGGATTAGCGAGATGTATCACAGGGTCTTGAGGGAGCAGGAGTTGGAGATCGACCGACTCACTCAGGAGTTGGAGAGCACTCGAGGATTCTTGAGAGGCACACAGACAGCCCTTCAAGAATCAGAGTCTATATCATATGAGTCTCTTGAGGAGATTCATCAGAGATCCACTTCATCTGTCTTAGTGGACACTCAGATGTATCAATCAGTCACGTTGATAGAGGATGTTTGGTGATCTAGCAGAGGAGCACTAGTTGATGGAGGACACTTCCACTTGTGTGCTGAGAACAGTTGACCTCCATGTAGAGGTTGATCCAGCAGTATGCCCAGGATCTATGATGCAGCATGAGTCTACGAGAGACGACATGAGTATGCCAGAGCATACAGTGATGAGGGATAGCTCATAGGTACATGTTGAGATGTATGGTGGTATTCAAAGGGGTGTACTGCCTTGCAGGGAGGAGACACACTTAGGGGAGCATGCAGATGCCACTCCTTGGCAGCAGCACTTAGTTATGAGACCTCACCTTCACCATTACAGTAGTGGCATGAGAGAGGAGAGATGGAGATTAGTTTACCAACAGTTAGGGGAGTTACTTCTGGTTGTACCTGATGATTGGGGTTTTGTGATGGCTACAGGCGAGCAATTATCAGGGGTACAGGTAGACATGCTCTTGATCGATTCCTTGGGATTGAACGAGGCAAGCAGTATTTTTCACCCCTACAGTCAACTACAGATGTCTTTGTTACCCTTTCCTGACACTTTTATCATGGACAACGGCATGAGGAGAGATAGACAGCGACAGAGGGCATGGAGAGTGCGTGGGCCGAGACAACCTGACAGGAGTACTTTTACAGCATCCAGCCGGATAACGATGGATCGTCATAGGCAGCCAGTTGAGACTTGATGTGTGATGGTGAGCATCATAGACCAGGTGACGACAGATGAGCAAAGAGGGCTTCCGACAGTGATCAGTCCGACACAGGAGCAGCGAGCAGAGACTGGAAGTGATAAACTTCCAAGTTTTCCATGGGATCCGAGAGTTCACTTGGTTAGCAAGATGTTTCACTACATGACGACCCAGGTTGCGCCAGAGAGTCGCCACACACTCCACCTTGGGTTGGTTTGGAGTGGGCCTGCAGGTACTTGTCCTATGGGGCGAGACCTTTTCTCCCTCTTGATCATCATGATCGGGCATGGAGATGTTTGGACAGGTACTTCTTCTACAGAGATGTCTTTACTGATACAGTTTCTGGACAGCAGGTCCAACAGTCACAAGTATTTCAGTTGGAGGACCCAGGAGAGAAGGATTCAGGATGTATGCAGGGGGCAAGCAGTCATGGTCAGAGTAGTGCAGGGCCAGCAGGGTGATCTTCGACTGAGGTTAGCATGGGACCCAAGTATTGCAGGATTGGGCATTTCACTGACTGACAGGGGAGAGTGGACCATTGCAAGGGAAAGTTATTCTAACTTTCCATTGAGCTTCAGTGTTGAGAGGAGTGCATCATTGGCAGGTGTCGCACGGAGGTCTTGTAGCACCTCATTCGGGCATCAGCATGAGCAGTGGTTGGAGGCCGTATGGATCTTGGTAGAGACTTGGAGGATGGATTCATTCCGAGATGAGGCCAGGTGTCATATGCAGGAGACTCCCGGAATTGGTATATTTCAGGGTTATACTTCCCAGGGGCTAGCAGTTCATGACTTGACATGGGACCCAAGGGGCAGAGTGTATGAGTGTTCATCCTTAGATGGGTTCTACTGTGTATCCCACAGGTGGGCATGGGATCTTGGTACTTTATTTGAGTGGATTTGGTTATTGCTTGAGGACAAGCAATTTTCTAGCAGGGAGGACTGTAATGTCCCCACTTTGGGACATCATCACACTGCAGAGGTTTATGATGACTAAAGTAGCCAGATGGGTGTTATAGCGAGTACAAGGGTTATTGAGAGGCATTGTGAGGTCCAACTTGCATTTCTCATCATATCTCATCATTATGAGCCATTCCGCACAGGTTGGCTTTGGTTCCGTTGCATTTCGATGATTTCAATGATTTTGACTATTTTGAGCTATAAGTCAATTAAATTCACTGAAGAGGTCATTTTGGGCACATTACTTGGAGGAACCTCTCAGTGTAATAGCTCATTGGAATCGAAAGAAGCAACACTACAGGATGGGATGGCTAGAAGTGACTTTCAGTGGCCAGGGAAGCCACAAGGAGAGATATGGCGCTTTTCAATGGTAAAAAGGTTAATTAATTAATTAAAGTGATTTAATTAATTAATTAAATATTAATAAAATGAAAGCCACTTTGGAGGGACAAGTGGAGCCAAAAAGTATAAAGGAAAGGAAAGGGCCTCTACTCATCATTCATGTATGATCATCTTTTGATATATGGCTTTTAGCTAGTGAGCCCAACATTGGGGGTTTTGACTTAACTAACCCTAGAGGACGATTCGGTGGTGAAAGATTCCACCTAGCTTGTCCCAAGCTTGGTCTTGGAGATGCAATACTCTCCCACACCATTCTAGTTCCAGATCTACTCAGTTGCAGGAGGATTCTACATCAGTTGCAGGGGCAGAGAAAGAGAGGGCACACCAGCTAGGGTTTCCAACAAGAGGGGTGCACCATCCATTGAGGGAGGATTCGTCCTAGCTGAGGAGAAGTGATTTTGGGAATTCCAGGTATTGGGTTTTCCTTGCAGGTGTCTTAGCATCATTCTTGGTGGGTTTCCGGAGGCTTTCAGTGGAGGATTTATTTGTATTGAGAGTGGGACGATTTTCCCAAGAGGAGGGCGCACCATTATTTGGAGGGTAGCTAGATCTAAGGATCTAGCAGGTATTTGGCCTAGTTGAGCACTTGGGTATTCATTGTCGTGCCCCGATCTATCATTCTAGTGGATTGGTGGAGTTGTTGGAGGTCTCTAGGAGAGAGGCCGAATTATTAGGGTTTCAATCATCCAGTGGGACGCACCATACATTGGAGGAGGTTCATATCCAGAGGGATTGAGAGGGATATTGGAGATTTTGGCACCTAGGTTGTTCTTTCCATCACCCAATCTACTGTTTGGCATCTTTCTTGAGGTGATTGGACATCTTTGGCAGCAGGGCCGAATTGTTGAGGAGATTCAGCATTCTAGCAGGACATGGCATCTTCCAGTGGGGGTTTGGCACTTCATACAACCCAGATCTACTTGGCATTGGTCTTCATCTCTTATCTAGCCTTTGGAGGCTTATTTTGTATTGTCGGGAGTTGTTTGTAGCAGCTTCTATTATCTATCTTCTTAGCCATCTGTTGAGCATTCCAAATCGGCATCTTCATTGTATCAGGTTCCTCTATTTTATGAATAAAAGAAGATTTGAGATGTTTTGTCTTGTCTATCATATTGCATATGGTTGAGGTATGTTCCATGGTTATATCTTCGTGTTTATTGCTGCAACACATATATAAACCCATCAATAAACCCTAAGGCCGAAATCAAGAGGCCATTCTGCAAATAACACATGTAAACAAGTAGATCATCCAAGTGTTTGATGAAATACCACAACCAGAAAAAGATTTAAAAGACACCAAAACTGTGATGATCCTGGCATAATGGCTTGGGATCATTACAGAGAAGGACCATCTTTTGCTTGGCACCATAAAGGACATACCCAATAGTAGATGGAACAAATACAATACCCCTCTACATGCTTTAGCCTATGCCTTAAACCCAAAGTACTATGATGAGGCGTACTTGGCTAGATTTGGGGATATGAGGAAGGCCCCAAACAAAGACAATGAGGTGGCCAATGGTTTTAGAACAACAATTTCAAAGATTTGCTCTGATCCAATGGAGCTCGCAGAGCTAAAGAACCAATTTACTTCATTCATCACAGGGAGTGGTGCATTTGGAAATGTAAATGCACTTGTTGATAAGGGAAAATTGGCACCTATTTCATGGTGGAGATATTATGGTGCCCAAACTCCAGAGTTACAAACCCTTGCATCTAGAGTTAATTCACAGGTTTGCAGCTCTTCAGTAGCAAAGAGAAACTGGAGCACTTACGGGTTCATCCATTCGGTCAAGAAAAATAGACTTCAATCAGCAAAGGCAAAAGAGCTTGTGTACATTCACTCAAATCTCTACCTCGTCTCTCGATCGAAGCCAAATTATGAGGGTCCTTCGAAGCTATGGGATGTGAATCCTAAAGATGTCGACTTGGATACCCCTGAGTGCTTGATGGCTAACCTCTCTTTGGCTAGTCCTTTAGATCTGTTTGTTGTCGGAGATTTAGATGAGGCATCCATGCCTAGGTCTACCTCATTCATGGCAGGTTCTTCTGCCTTTGTTGTTGGTGGGAAGTCTGGTAGTATTAGTCGTGTTTCATCTTCTTCCCATGTTGCTTCATATCGTCAGTGTGGGGAATTAGGTGTTGTTCCATTGGAGGATATGGAGGACGATGACTATCTATCGGATTAGTCTATCTCACTCTAGATTTTCATCATTCCAGTTTTTCATTTATGATTTTCATTTCAATGTTCATACTTGTGGTCCATGGAGCTTTCTAGATGAGCTCAGCGTTTGTTATTTTGTAGAACTCTAGTCTTGACTCTTGAATCTTTATCATTTGAAATTTTAATATGATGATATCATATATAATGTTATGGGCCTTAGTTGACTCATTTGATATGATGATATGATGTTGTGTCATTATAAATTTACTACTTTAGTCTTTAATATTTATGAATCATGATGTTATGGGCCTCAATTGACTCATTGAGTCATTTGATATGATGTTATCATCTTATGAATGATGAAATATTTCAATTTATTTGAAATTGAAAATTTAAATACATGTCATAATGTTATAACTTATGAATCATTTCAAATTTTCAATTTAAGATTTCATTTCTTTGTTTTTAAATTTTCCTTATAAATTTAAAATTTATACTCTTAATTTTTAAATATATATTTTATTATTTTATTAAAAAAATTAGGGCTAGGGTTCAAATCCCCGATTCCTAATTTTAGGATGAGTGTCGCACTCACACTAGATTCTTCAACCGATTCTAATTGCACCCACGATTCTTGTAACTTTGACAACCACTGAATGGATTATTGGTGGAGAATTTAACTTGGTGGAATGGGATAATGATTGCAAAGGTAGATGTTCTAGTACTCTCGAGCCTAAGGAACCTAAGGTTAGACCACACAATATGTTTGTTATAGGGATTTCAAATATAAATCTAAGGAAAAAGTCTTTGGAGGTTGATGGATGGTAAACTCGATGCAATTTGCACACTGGTCCAACCAAAATTCAAGCACGCTTGGACAGGTTCTATGCTAATTTGGCCACCTTTACTAGTAAGTCTCTATACACTGTTTCAATTGATGATTCTATAACCAATTATGATAATCTACCCATCTACACTAGCGCCTTTACTGAAGGGACCTCTAGTTTTCCCTCCAACTTTCCTTATCAACGTAATGTTTCACTGTTCGATTCATGGGAATGTATTCAAGCCATTTCATGAGTATGGAATATTGTCCCTGGGATGATAAGCAACTCAGTTTGGATTTTATGGCAGGAAGCTATTGTTTAGAGGAAAAACAATTTTCCTAGGGTTTGGGGAAAAATGATTGCACAAAGTCATAGAGCCAAAGAGTGGCCACTTTAAGCAACAACTCAGCCACACTTGAAGTGAATTGGACAAACATCCTTTCAATCTTGCAAATGAAACATTGGTTTAGGATATTGAACATCAAATTTGTAATTTTGAGGAATGCATAGCCAAGGGAGGTATATCAAGACACAAATTGATTGTGTTGAGGAGGGATATGATGCTACAAAGAAATACTTTCACCACTTGAAACAAAAGCAAGCATCTAAAACAATATCCTACTTAAAGACCCAAATAATGGTCTAACTGTTGAAATATTGTAACTGCAAAGAGTATTCTACTTATTATTCAGTTATTATTCATTAGATCAATCCCCTTTTATGGATTGATCATGTTGGGCATTGTAATTGACCAAATCCCCTTTTGTGGATTGGTCAAACCTTAAATATAATATTCAAATTGCGAAATCAGCCCCCAGGCTAATTAAAGTGGTTTTAACCACTAAGAAGACAAGTTGGCCCTGCCCCGTGAAGAGACACCTTTCCAGCACCTGCCAGTTTGTATAAATAAAGGAAGCCAATGCCTCATTTGTTCACTCACTCAGTGCGCAAGTTTGGTAGCTGTGGTTGGGAGAAGAAGGAAGAGAGAGGCACATTGCTCAGTGGAGGATATTCTCTAGTGTTTGGTTTATTGTCTTGGCATTGTATTGGCTATCTATATTATGAAGTTTTTGTTGGGTTTTCTCCCCCATGAGGGTTTCCCAGAATAAATGTTGTGTATCTTGTAATTGGGTTTCTCTCAGTGATCCTACCTGTTGTCGTCCTTATACACACTTGCAAACGTGAGCTAAGTCCTGCACACTTAGTGTGTCCTTGGAGGCACAATGCCTAGGTTCAAAGCCCACACTGTCACTTTGACTTAAACCTCTTCCGGCTAGGCTTACTCTTAGGGAAGCCAAGGGGGGTAGATCCTAGTTACTATGTGAGATTTAAAGTTTGATTCTAGGAGTTGGCTTGAATTAGTTAAAAGGTTAGGGGGGAAGATCTAGCCTATATGCAAAGGCAACAATGCAATGCGCAACAATTCAAGATGAAAAGCAAGCCTTTTCCTAGGGAAACTAAGACTAGTGCCTAAGATTGGGAAAGGGGTCAACTAGAGTTTAAGGGAGATAGATTTTACAATGATTACAAAGATTACAAAAGAATAAGATACAAAGATTACAAACTACTTCACAACAAGATTAGATACAAATATAACAACTAGATACAAAATTACAACAAAGAATATCTAAGAGTTACACTAAACACAAAATACAATAGATACAAAGATACCAACACTAACCCAACTACTTGATTGTGCAGGGAAAGAAGATATTAAAATGAGATATTACCAACACACCAAGCCTAGCATGCTCAACAATAGATTGTCTCCAAAGGATGCACAACTCTATTGTGACTGCTTTCAATGGCAAATACAAAATAGACAAACCCAACAATGAAGTGCCTCCAAAGGATGCGCAACTTCAAGGAGGGCCAAGTCAATATACCAACACACCACTTAACCGAAAATGAAAAGCTTGAAAAGAAGCCTCCAAGGGCGGAACTATGACCACTTAGTAAATTATCCACAACATTTAAATAACTTGCATGAAAGTAAATGTGAATTTAGAGCTTGCAAGATTCAAATGTAAACCATAAATGTAAATGCCAAGTAGATGCTCCAATGGTTAAAGTGGATTAAGGATTGATTAAGTTTTTAAGTTAAGGTTGAAACCTAACTAAGTGTCAACCCCAATACTCCCCCCGCTTGTACCAAGTAGTTGATGGGTGCTCAAGAAGTATGGCAACAAGGCCTACCCTAGCTCCACAGGTCAACCCAAGGAAAGAAGTACTCCCGGAAAGGACGTTGAGCACCACGAGGTCATCCCCGAGCTATCACCTTCCGTTGCTTCCTTTCAATCCTCATTTAAATGGCAAAGTTGGGTCAGTAATAGGTGTCCTATTAAGTCTAATTGATTTTAGGCCTATGGACTAAGAAAAATAGAGTTAGATTGTGTGTTTAGGCAAGATATTGCTTGCCAAAAATTGGGTGCTTGAACCAAAACCGAAATTTAAAAGCTTGCAAGGGTGAATGTTCTTAAGCACAAGATAAAGCTTGAAATGACATGTAAAGAACTTGAACAATACTTGCAAGAAAAGAAAAATAGGTTGCCTTAAATCATTCACCACATGCCCATGATACTTGCAAAAATAAAAGATAAGTGCTTGTAAAAGATTATGAGTTAAAGACAAGTACTCAATGAAATGTAAACTTGTAAGTAAAAGATAGATGAAGCATGAAATAGATTCATATGCCTCCATGGGCCTAAACTAATATTAGTGTGTTGCTCCTACTTCTAGATAATTTTAAGCCATTAAACCATTAGAAGCAAAACACTAAACTAGTCATACTATTTTGGGGGTTGGCTAAGCCAACTTCACTCCAAGGTGTAGGCAACAAGTAAGGAAATAAATGCTTGAAAAATAAAGCTGAAATAAACAAACCACTTACAATGGCACAAGGTGGAGGCAAGCCTTCCTATTTTATGCCAAAGAGGGTTGAAAAATAATGAAAAGCAAAAACAACCTAGCCACACAACCTTGTCCTAATGACAAGTGGGGCAAATGAATAAGAAATAGCAGAAAATTAAAGAGTAAACCTAGCCTCACGATTTTGGGGGTTGGCTTAGCCAAACTCACACCAAGATGCAGGCACTAAACTAAGTTACAATGTACAAAAAAATATAGACAAGAAAGCAAGCCTCGAGGGACTCCCAAGGGCTTGCTACAATGCTAGAATGATAAGAAGAGAGTAGGGTATTGTTACCCAACCAAGAGATGTCTTTCTTGTGTGTTTTAAGACCAAAATCAAGCAGCAGTTCTCCTTGTACTGGCGAAAATCTGCAAAAAACAGCAAACTATTGCTTGCTGGAAATGCTGCAAAACACACAAAAATGTTAAGAAAAAATTTGTTTTTACACAGAAATTTTCTGCATAAAAATTTCAGCAAAGTTAAATGATTTATTGACCTACTCTAGAGTGTTAGCAAACCAAATTTCTGAATATGAAAGAACAGAAAATGAAAGTATAAAAGAGAGGAGTTTCAAGTGGGTTGTGAAGGCAAGCTTCTAGCTCAAAGCTAGCCTTGCAAACCCTTGAGATAACCTGCAACTTGTAAAGCAAACTGTGAGATAAGAGCAAAGATGAGTACTATACATAAACAAGACAAACTAATTTGAAATATTCACTATCTTACTCATGTAGATCTTGCAACAACACTATTGAAAAACCAACCCAAGCAAAAGAAATGCTTCAAAAGACACAACATCACCTCAAATGTATAGATGTACCAAGACTAATCTTTGCTACACCAATGTCCTCCAAAGCTCTTTTATTAACCAAGTAGGAAGTTGCAGCAACTAGTTGCTACAAGTTCCTCTCCAAAAGTGAGAGCAAGAATGAATGAAGCAAGGTGGGAAAGATGAGAAGTGTGAGGAGAGAATTTGGTAGCATAACAATAGCTCAAGAGATGGTGAAGAAATGAGGGTGAGAGGGCCTTCTTTTATACTTGGAAAGGCAAAGTGACCCCTCTTGGATGAAAGCCAAGTGTCAAAACACAAGTCAATGAGAGAAACTCAAGGAGGAGGGCGCACTTCTTAGGGTTTGGACATGGATTGATGAGGTGGATTCACATGGAGGGTGTGGGCCATGGATAATGGGTGAGTTGGAGGCCTTAGGAGGGCGCACCAATGGAGAGAGGACCCCACACCTCTAAATATTTTCTTTTCTAAGGTTTTCCAAAGAGTGGGGGCACAAATACCCTAGGGGGGCTAACTTGATGAAGTGGGCAATGTGTCTAGGGGGTGTGAAAAGGTTAGAAAGGGGTTTGGGTAGGCTAGGAATGGGTTTAATCATCATCTCCCACCTTTACTTCACACATTTAGCTCAATTTACAAAACTTGACATTTTTACTATGTCATGACTTAGCAATTAAATTGTTGCTTTTGACTAACTAAGACTCCCTATGGACAAACACCTAGCAAAAGTTGTCCAATTGAGCTGAAACTTGGTCCAAGGGTGTAGGGGGTCTCATTCCATTTCTTTTGAGGACAAATACCTCTAGCAAAAGGGACCTAGTTTTTACATTTTTTTATAAAAAATAATTAAAATTACCCAACTTAGGCAATTTTAATAAATTAAAAAAACCTATCTAGACTCGACAGAATTCCGCAAAACTTTGAGAGATGTCTTACATGGTCATTTACATCATTTATAAACACTAGCTACCAGAGGAAAAAACCATTAGAACGCCTTTCACCACTTTGGAGGAATTATTGTGGGAGTGAAAAACTCAAGGGAAATTATTAAGGCTAGTTAGGCCAAATTAATAACCTGAGGAAAAAAAACACTAAGTGAAAGGGACTCCCCTAATGATGAAGTCTTAAGGTAACTGACCTAACTATGATCCATGCAGACCTATTACATTATTATCCCACGAAGGGGAGCGGAAATTCCATTACAAAAATATGTGTTGAAGGCCAAAACATGCCTTGTAGAACCAGGAAGTCTCTAACTTGGTAGCATCTGATGATGCATATCTTCATGGTACATGGAGTTGACCCCCTAGTAGAATAGGCGATCAACACTACCTATGTTATTGTTATCTAGTAAATTGAAAAGAAACCTAATAATAGCTCAAAACTTAACATGGAATCAGAGCTAAGCCGAAGAGAGCATCTTTCACTGGATAAAGAAAAACGTCATTGTTGTCGTACAAGAAAATTAGGGCTTTTTGTTGAAGAGGCATATCATCCTAAAAACAATCTAGAAAAGTGTGCCCTAGCCTAGGGAACTCTTTGGCACCTTGAGCGCACTTTTTCAGTGGACAAAACTCCCGGAAAATGAAACCCTCATTTTCACTGGTACCAGAAAACCAGAACCAGTACCAGAAGTACCTGTCCAGATTTCCGCAAGGTCAGTTTCAAGGAGTAAAATTTGGATTTTCATAAATCTAACTGCACGAGCTTACTCGCCTCAACTCAGCGCATCTAGCCCATGGATCAAAATTTCAAAATTTGAAGTTTGAAAAATTAGGGTTTCCTCATAAAACCCTAAGTTGCAATTGCAGTTGCAGTTTCAGAATCAGTTGCAGTATCAATTCCAGTTGTTGTATCACTTGAAGCATCAACTGCAGTACCAGTCGCAGTCACCCTTGAAGTTTCTAAGAGTTGGTAATTATTACCACTGCTACCAGATGGTGCCACTACCTGCAAATGCTTTAGGAGGTATGTACTCACATACGTTTAAATTGTTAAGCTTTAAAGGGTATTTGCAGGAGAAGGGATCTCTTGCCATAGATCCAAAAGGATCTCAGATCTAACACATTCAGAGGAATAATGCAACCCAGGTTTGATTATTCTATGACATTATTTTGATCTAGGTTGCATGTTGAAAATATGACCATCATACTAACCTTTGGTCATGTAATCCACCAAGTTGCACTCGCTGAATTTTGAAAATGAGTCGCCAAAGACTGAGCAGGCAGATGCTCAAAAGTCAGAGTTCACAAGTTCAGATGGTCTTCAAAATACCACCTTTTTCCGCATTTCCATCCCTCCGAGGGCATTGTAATAAATGACTTGAGCATGAAACATTGTAAAAGGCTATTGGCCACCTAAGACCTAGGTGCGATTAATAATTTCTAAGTTTTTTCACTCAGACACTGACTCCAAAGTTGGAGTATGTGTTGGTGGTTAGGCCTTGGCATGGTATAACCAATGTCTAGTGTCTAAATGTATATGAGTTCATGCTAGGTCACGTCTATTGAGTCATATGGAAGTTGCAGCTAGATTTGATAGGATTTTTTTAATTTTTAATGAAATAATAAAATTCCCGCAAAACTGGAATTTTTTAATTGTAAGTCAATAAGTTGTAAAAATATGGCATCAAACATTGTCAGATGCCATATTTATGCTCGTTTTCCAGTCCAAAGTACCATGTAAACCTCTATTTCCCTTCTGTCAAGACCAAAAAGTGATTATTATCACTAAAAAATGATTTTTTCTCGAAAATTACGGAAAAATGGTCATTTAATTAAATTCCCTATTTTTTAGGGAAACTGGAGAACATGTCAGAAACATGTTTTTTCCTTGTCCCCGATCAACTAGAGGCTTGGGCGAGTTTAGTAAAGAGGGAGGCGACTTCAACTAGAATGACAGAGGAGTGGAGGAGATCCCAATGAAGGGACTCGACCCCACTTGCATAGTTAGCGCACTTGGAGGGATGGCGCACATCCCAAAGCTAGCACTCGCCCTCACACTCCCACTTACTCGAGTTTCACCTCACATCACTCCCACTCACCCTCACTTCACTCCCTCATACCCCTACTTCACCACACTCCACCTCCTCTTCACTACACTCCATCTCCCACCTCACTAGTGCGCCACTACCCTTAGCTCATGCGCATCTCCTCTTTAACCTATGTGCATCTCTCTTGAAGTTATCACCCCTTTAGCTATATAAGCAAGGCTACCCTCCTCCCTTTAGAAGGTTGGAGTTTGGGCGAGCTTATACATGATTGTAATATTTTCTCATGCTATGGAATAAAAAAGTCTTTGGAGATCAAATCTATGGTGGTGTGGCTCTTATTTTGATGAATGTGGTTCATATGAGGTGATCTATTTTCATGCATTGATTTATATCTTGTTATTAATGGTCAATACATAGGAATATTGATATTCAAATTGAATAGAATTGTTAACTAGCTTGTATTTCAATTCTATTGAGTATTTACATTTAAGATTGGATATGCATGTGACGTTTATGCTAAAACTAATGTGCTATTTTTAAGTCTTTTGTGTAGGTAACGCCTTTATTTAACAAGTTTATTGCAAGGGGTTTTGTGAATTAGACAAGATTACCTCATCTAGAAGAAGTGAAGGAGCTTGATTGCATCCTTCATTCTTCAAGGAGTTGGACAGCTTTCTCGTTCTTGCCTTGCCATCAAAGTGACTCCATTGCTCAAGGGTTCCAGGCACTTCAAGTTTCTCTCTTTCTCCTATCTAAAATTCTAAAAAAAAAAGTTTTTCGGTTACTTGGTTACTTGCATGCAAAGAGTAAATCTGATATTAATGTTTATTAATTACTTTGCATGATTATTTTCCTAGATCTACTAATTGTCTAAAATTTCATATCTCAAGAAGGGTAGATTTGGCAAAGGTTCTAGGCATTTTTAGCTAGTTTCAATTCCTATTTTTTAAAAGCTAAAAGTGTAATCATTTATTGTGTTTTTCATTATAATATTTGGCAAAATCTAAAGTGCTTTCTTTGCTGTCCTAAAGTAGTTGTTACAGTCTGAAAATCTTCCCAAAAAATATCAGTTTGCAAGTTACTAGTTAGTTTGCTTTCTTTTTTGCATTTTTTTTATAAAATTTGACATACCCCCTAAGCTGTCCCAAAGTGATTTTGGGCATCTTTTGGGGTACTTTACTTGCTGTTTTTTGCAGGACATTGGACAGCCAAAGGGAGATTCCGTCGATTTTGGCGAAATCAAGGCTTTTGGAGCATCTGGGAGCCTCCTACTTCGTCAAGAAAAAAAATTTCTTTTCATGTTTCTTGTAATCCATAGATCAAAAGCTTACAAGGATCCAAAAGGTTCTAAAAAAAAAGAGGAAAAGAGAACTTAGTTCTCAATGTAATAGGATCAATAAAAGTGGGCCTTTTGAGCCCAGTTTCTCCATCCCCATTAGGGGGATTTGTGTGTCATGTGTTTGGCTTTACATTCTTTCTGTGCAAGTTTCATCTTTTGATCTTAAACACAAATACAAGCATAAGCTAATCTAACACACATAACACTCTTATTTCACATACATGTTTCAAAAATTACTTTGAATCTTTATGCATGTTTAGAGCTTGTTTTCTGTTATCAATAATAATTTTTGCAAGTTCTATTTTTTTTAAGTTTCTTGCAAAGCTCTTTCCAGTTTCAAATATCTTGCAAGGTTTCATTTCAGTTACAAGCAGTCTTCAAAGTTTATCTCTTTCAAGCTTGCAAAGTCAAAATAAACCTTCTTTGTAGTTTAATTAGGGAAATCCTAAAGAAATTTTCGCTTTAGTGGAAACGTAAGAGAATCTGTGAGGTTATCTGGCGGGAACTTTGAGATCCAGGTTTTCCCTGTCGAATCCCCCCACATTTTCTTGAGCTTGTGTGTAAAATCAGAGGGATTTCCCTGTTGGATCTTCAGCATTGCTCAACCTCCACTTTAGGGACCTTTTCTAAAGGGCCAAATCTAGATTAGTTAAACACCTACTTTTCATGCAAATAAAATTCTCTCATTAATCTACCTTTAATTTACCTTAATAAAACACGCGATCAACAATTGTCCACAAATCCTTTTAAGGCACTGGTACTATTGGTTTATCTTTATGTATGTGAGCAATTTACTTCATTCATGCAATTGTCTAACTAATTTCGTTGATCTTGCAGATCTTGTATCCTACTTGTGATATACATGCTTATGGACAAATGATTTATATATGATTATCTCAAATGATGAATGATAAGTGTTGAATGGCTTTGTTTTATTTTGCATTAAACTCCTAGAAGTAATTCTTTTTGCTTATTCGTAGTTTAAAAGAGCCTTAGTATTTTGTTAGGGACTACCCCCCTTGGCTTCGCTAGGAGTTGGCCTAGACAGAGGAGTTGAGGACCAGGTGACAGCACCTTGACTCGAAACTTGCCCCCAAGGACACACCAAGTGGATTGAAGATTTCTTCCACGTTAGCCCAGGTGTATATAAGGCGGCAACATTTTTGGCGTAGTTGTCGAGGATAAATCTTTCTATTCTGGAACACGACTTGATTTCTTCTTTTTTTTTACTTAGCTTTTTTATGTTTGTAGACTATCAAATCTAGACTCAATCATCTAGCGACTCCACTAATTTCTAATTTGACTAAGTATTCTACAAGAAGGAACTCAAAAGGCTTAGTTGACTTTGTTCCTAGACCCAAACAGGTTTATCGAAGGAGGTTAGCCAAAGCCTCTTCTCGTAGAATCCTTAGTCAGTTAGGTTCTGAGTCCATTTCTGATATCTATTTGTTGTTTGCTAGTAATAATTTTTCAGAAATGGCTATATATGACCTTTGTGACTTCACTGCAATAAATAACTATCCACATGCTATCCCAGAAAAAGCTATTGAAAAATTACCTAGTTTCCAAGGAAATAATGATGTGTCTGCCAAAATGCATATTAAGTCATTCATGAGATGTATTAACAAATGGTGTGCAGCACATGACTATGAGGATGTTAAAATGAAACTTTGTGTCCTCTCCTTAGAAGACGATTCCTCAGATTGGTACGAGGATATGCCCAAGACCTCTTTCAAGACGCTTAAAGATCTGTTAGATGCCTTCACAGAAAAATGGGGGGAAAAGAGAGATCATCGTCACCTGTTGGCAGCCCTTAGCACAATAAAAAAGAATGAAAATGAGACAATGGATGAGTTTAACAAGAAATTCAATGAACTTGTCTCTAGCATGCATACAAATATCAAGCCTCCAATTGATGTTATTTTGATCTACTATGTCGAGGCTTTTGGTGGGGAAATGAGATACTAGCTTCGAGATAAGGAACCCCCCAACCTCAAGGCAGCTTAGGATATAGCAATTAAGATTGATAAAAACATGCAGGCTTCAGGGAAGTCCAATCTTCCCGATTTCAATCAGGGTAGTTCTTCTAGGCAAACAAAGGCGAAGGGCAAGGCTGCAGCTCCTGAAAATAAAGACCCTAATTTCGACCCCTTAAAGGTCGTCACTGAGATGGTCAAAAGAATGGAAGCAACCCATGCTACTCAGCTTAGTGCTCTACAAAATAGGTTGATAGATATGGAAAGGTCTCAAAATAACAGATTCCAACCTAGACCAAATAATGATAGGTGGCAAAAGAAAGGTCCTCCTCAAGACCAAAGGCCACCTAATCAACTAGAGTCAAATAATGTGGTGAATCAAGAAGCACCACCTTTTTGTAGAGCTTGTGAAGATTTTCACGAAGAATCTACCTGTCCAGTTTTTTGCCAGATAAATGAACAGGGCCTTCCTCCAACAAACAACTTTGTACGGCAACCTAGAAACTCCAGAGTCCAACCACATCAACAACTTTGGTGAAGCTCACCCTTTATCTATGGACTATTGGCTTCAGATGCAAGAAAGAAGTGAGCAAACTAATCAAGTGGTTGAAGAATATGACAATGTCACTAAGTTATATGGTCATAAGCCCACAAATGAGCAAATTTTGGAAATGGCAAGGCACAAAGGGATAGTCTACTAGAGGAAGGGGAAAGAAGGAACAAACAAGTCTCAACCTAACTTTCCGAAGGTAACTACTCCTACAAACACTCCAATTACTAATCTAACTGTTGATTTAGGTAGTTGGATTTCAAATGCAAAGGTCTTGGTTCCAGTGTCGGATCTCTTGAAAATCCCCTCACGGAAAGAGAAACTTCTGCAAGCAATAAATCTTCCAAGTAATAAAGTTGTTCCAAAAGATCAAGAAAAGGTTAAAGAACATCATGAAGATCCTACAGTGGTTTTGACCAACAGAGATAGGACTAAGGAAGAAAATCCTCCTTTCTTTGTATCATTAGAAATAAATGATCAATGGTTACATAACTGCATGTATGATTCGGGTGCTTCATCAAACATCATCACCAAAGGGATTATGCAAAGGTTGGGCCTTAAAATCACAAGGCCTTATCAAAATGTGTGTGCCATGGACTCTAGAGAAATCGAGACTCGCGGAATAATCATAGATCTCTCTGTCAAGCTAGCCTTTTGTCCTGACTTTGCATTCAAAATGGATGTTCTTGTTATAGATGTGTCAGATGAATGGGGGATGCTTCTATCTAGAAAATGGGGAGCTCATATGGGGGGCTGCTTAAATATGGACTTAACCTTTGCAACTATTCCATACCCTCCTACCTCAACTGAGAATTTCATACTCTTTAGGGAAACAAAAAGGAAATATCATATAGAAGACCCTAAAGAGCCTTTTAATGAGTTTTTATGCCAAGTGTCTGACATGGGTAACTTTTCCATATGTTCTAACTTCCTAGCATCAGCCGAAGAAAAATTCAAAGATGAAAAAGCAAGTAATAAAGCTTGGAAGATGAATTTTGATGGAGCCCACTCAAGATCAGGCAAAGGGGAGGAAACTGTTTTGAAATCTCCAACTGGGAAAACTTATAATTTTGCATTCAGACTTGAGTTTGATGCAACAAACAATATGGCCGAGTATGAGGCACTTTTGCTAGGCTTGGAAATTGCTAAGGACATGGGTATCAAGATTCTAAATATAAAAGGTGATTCGGACTTAGTAATTCTCCAAGTAAAAAATAAATATGCATGCAAAAGTGAGAGGTTAACAAGATACAGAAATGTTATTTGGGATGTCATAGAATTCTTTGATGCTATGGATCTCATTGTTATCCCTAGAGATCAAAACAACTTGGTTGATAGTCTAGCTGTAGAAGCTTCTACCCTCCAGCCCTCAGAAGATCTAATGAAAGGAAAAGGAAAGTTGGAGATAATCTTTAGGCCATATGTCCCAGACAATATTGATCATTGGCAAGTTTTCAAAGAAGATGAACAAGTTCTAAGGTTCATCCACAATGCCAAGGAATTCTCAGGTTTCAATGTCAGTTACAAAGAGGAGGGTAAAGAATATGTTGAGGAGGATAATCCAATAAAATATTTTTGACAAACATGATATGTATAAAAAGAAAAAAGAAGTAATAAAGCCTGGCAATTATATTGAAATCAACATTGGGACAGAGGAAGTCCCAAGGTTTATAAAAATTGGAAAAGGACCTCAGAAAAAAGAAAGAAAGGAATTGATCAGTTTAGTCCAAGAGTATAGGGATGTATTTGCTTTCACATATGATGAGCTCAAAGCATATAAAGAGGATGTGTTTCAACATACTATCCCCCTCAAGGATGATACAAAACCTTTCAGACAAAAACTTAGGCAAATAAATCCTAAGTTACCACCTTTAGTTCAAGCTGAGCTTAAGAAGATGTTGGATGTTGGCATCATTGCTCCAACAAGTTATTCCTCATGGTGCTCCAACTTAGTTGTTGTTAGAAAGAAAAATGGGGGGATAAGATTATGCATTGATTTCAGAAATTTAAATCTAGCATGCATCAAGGACAATTACCCCCTACCCAACATGGAGACCCTACTTCAAAGGGTAACTGGTTCTAAGATTATGTCCATGTTGGATGGTTTCTCCGGTTATAACCAAGTGTTAGTGAGGAAGGAAGATCAAAACAAAACTACGTTCACCACACCTTGGGGCACTTTTGAATACCTAAGGATGCCTTTCGGCTTACTAAATGCAGGTGCCACTTTTCAGAGAGCCATGGATTTTGTCTTCCACGAGTTAATGGGCAAAATCATTGAAATATACCAAGATGACTGGACAGTTTTTCAAAAGAAAGGTCAGATCACATATGTCAACTTAGGCAGGCATTTGAAAGGTGTTGAAAGTATGGCATCTCCTTGAATCCAGCTAAGTCTATTTTGGGTGTCGACGAAGGCAAGTTGCTAGGTCACATTATAGCAAAAGACGAGGTAAAGATGGATCCTGAAAGGGTCGAAGCCATAAAGAAAGTTCCTTTACCCCCAACCAAGAAAGCCCTTCAGTCTTTTCTTGGACAGATAAACTTTGTCAGACGGTTCATACCAAACTTGGCTGAAATGATCAAACCACTCCTTAAATTATTGAAAAAGGATGCTAAATATGAGTGGACAGAGGAAGGAAGGAATGCTTTCAAAAGTATTAAGGATGCAATTGGAAAATCTCATGTGCTAATTAGTCCAAATTATTCAAAAGATTTTCAAATCTTTTCCTTCGCTTCGGAAGACACTATTGCAGGGGTCTTGCTCGAAAAAAATGAAGAGGATCAAGAGGTACCCATTGCTTTTCTGAGTAAGGCATTACAAAATTCTCAGCTTAACTATACTAGTATGGAAAAGCAAGCTTATGCCTTAGTTAAATCTCTCAAGCATTTTCGAGTCTATATAGGATACTCAAAAGTTGTGGGGTATGTCCCTCACTCAGCAGTAAAAGATATCCTTGGGCAACAGGATTGCTTAGGAGTTAGAGGAAAGTGGGTCTCCAAGATTCAAGAATATGACTTAGAGATTAAACCCACCAAGTTGATTAAAGGTCAAGGGTTGGCTCAAATGCTCACTGAAGGAAATGAACAAGTGTTGGACCTGGTATGTCAAACCAATCAATCTAGGCCAACCTTGTCATCCAAACTTCAAAAGTTAGAACAACACCAATGGTATGCAGATATCATCTACTTTCTTTCAAACCTCACATGCCCAAGTCATTTGATTGGTCATAAGAGAAGGGCTTTGAGGTTGAAAGTGGCTAAGTATTGTATCATTCAAGACGGCTTGGGGTGGAGGAACCCTGATGGAGTGATACTTAGGTGTGTTGATGAGCTAGAGTCCAAAAAGCTTTTGGTTGACTTCCATTCAGGATTTTGTGGTGGACACTTTGCGGCTAAAACTATCGCCCACAAAATCCTCAGAGCCGATTACTATTGGCCGACCATTTTCTCAGATGTTCATAAAATAGTCAGGGGTTGTCAGCAGTGTCAGTTATTCACTGGAAAACAGAAGCTTGCAGCCTTGCCTCTTCAGCCTGTAGTGGTCGAGGCCCCTTTTCAGCAATGGGGGCTTGATTTCATAAGTCAGTTTAAGGATAATTCAAGTAATGGTTATACTTGGATAATTATAGCGACTGATTATTTTACTAAGTGGGTAGAAGCAATACCCACTAAGTTAGCAACCGACAAAGTGGTCATGGATTTCCTTGAAGATAGGATAATCACTCAGTTCGGTGTGCGCGCCAAGATTACCACTGATAATGCCAAGGCCTTCATCTCAACAAAGTTGTCCTCATTTTGTTTTAAGTATGGCATTGTGTTGTCCCACTCTTCAAACTATTATCCCCAAGGTAATGGTCTTGATGAATCCATCAATAAGAACTTAATGAATATGCTTAAGAAAACAGTGGGGGATAATAAGAGGTCATGGGACAACAAGATTAAGTTTGCATTATGGGCGGATAGAATCACCAAAAGGAGTTCTACAGGGAAGAATCCTTTTGATCTAGTTTACGGGCTCGACGCTACTTTACCAATTCACTTAAAGCTTTGTTGCTTTGTCTCGGGCAGGTACACTTCTTGGTTACTATTTTCGGTTATCTTCTATCTTTATTGGCTATTAATCCGGACTTTCTGATCGGTGGTGACTTCAAAGGGGAATAATATTACTTAGCCATAAGCCTTTGCCTTCTCAAAAACCCAGGTCACAGGGGACGTCTCCCCTGGGCCTTACCTCCCTAAACAGAAAGAGTTATCCCATTGAGGTGACAGTGGTGAGATATTCTCAGTTACGCCAGTTTGCCCTTCTTTCATCCGTCTTTTGCCTTAACTACAAACTGTGCAATAACAGGGCGAGTTTAGTAAAGAGGGAGGCGACTTCAACTAGAGTGACATAGGCGTGGAGGAGATCCCAATGAAGGGACTCGACCCCACTTGCATAGTTGGTGCACTTAGAAGGGATGGCACACATCCCAAGGCTACCACTCGCCCTCACACTCCCACTTACTCGAGTTTCACCTCACATCAATCCCACTCACCCTCACTTCACAACATCATACCCGTACTTCACCACACTCCACCTCCTCTTCACTACACTCCATCTCCCACCTCACTAGTGCGCCACTACCCTTAGCTCATGCGCATCTCCTCCTTAACCTATGCGCATCTCTCTTAGAGTTATCACCTCTTTAGCTATATAAGCAAGGCTACCCTCCTCCCTTTAGAAGGTAGGAGTTTGGGCGAGCTTGTACATAATTGTAATATTTTCTCATGCTATGGAATAAAAAATTATTTGGAGATCAAATCTATGGTGGTGCGGCTCTTATTTTGATGAATGTGGTTCATATGAGGTGATCTCTTTTCATGCATTGTTTTATATCTTGTTATTATTGGTCAATTCATAAGAATATTGATATTCAAATTGAATAGAATTGTTAACTAGCTTGTATTTCAATTCTATTGAGTATTTACATTTAAGATTGGATATGCATGTGACGTTTATGCTAAAACTAATGTGCTATTTTAAAGTCTTTTGTGTAGGTAACGCCTTTATTTAACAATTTTATTGCAAGGGGTTTTGTGAATTAGACAAGATTACCTCATCTAGAAGAAGTGAAGGAGCTTGCTTGCATCCTTCATTCTTCAAGGAGTTGGACAGCTTTCTCATTCTTGCCTTGCCATCAAAGTGACTCCATTGCTCAAGGGTTCCAGGCACTTCAAGTTTCTCTCTTTCTCCTATCTAAAATTCTAAAAAAAAAAAATTCCGGTTTCTTGGTTACTTGCATGCAAAGTGTAAATCTGATATTAATGTTTATTAATTACTTTGAATGATTACTTTCCTAGATCTACTAATTGTCTAAAATTTCATATCTCAAGAAGGGTAGATTTGGCAAAGGTTCTAGGCATTTTTAGCTAGTTTCAGTTCCTATTTTTTAAAAGCTAAAAGTGTAATCATTTATTGTTCTTTTCATTATAATATTTGGCAAAATCTAGAGTGCTTTCTTTGCTGTCCTAAAGTAGTTGTTACAGTCTGAAAATCTTCCCAAAAAATATCAGTTTGCAAGTTACTAGTTAGTTTGCTTTCTTTTTTGCATTTTTTTTTATAAGATTTCACATACCCCCTAAGCTGTCCCAAAGTGATTTTGGGCATCTTTTGGGGTACATTACTTGCTGTTTTTTGCAGGACATTGGACAGCCAAGGGGAGATTTCGTCGTTTTTGACGAAATCAAGGCTTTTGGAGCATCCGGGAGCCTCCTACTTCATCAAGAAATATTTTTTCTTTTCAAGTTTCTTATAATCCATAGATCCAAAGCTTATAAGGATCCAAAATGTTCTAAAAAAAAAAGAGGAAAAGAGAACTTAGTTCTCATTGTAGTAGGATCAATAAAAACGGGCCCTTTGAGCCCAGTTTCTCCATCCCCATTAGGGGTATTTGTGTGTCGTGTGTTTGGCTTTACTTTCTTTCTGTGCAAGTTTCATCTTTTGATCTTAAACACACATACAAGCATAAGCTAATCTAACACACATAACACTCTTATTTCACATGCATGTTTCAAAAATTACTTTCAATCTTTATGCATGTTTGGAGCTTGTTTTCTGTTATCAATAATAATTTTTGCAAGTTCTATTTTTTTTAAGTTTCTTGCAAAGTTCTTTCCAGTTTCAAGTATCTTGCAAGGTTTCATTTCAGTTACAAGCAGTCTTCAAAGTTTATCTCTTTCAAGCTTGCAAAGTCAAAATAAACCTTCTTTGTAGTTTAGTTAGGGAAATCCTAAAGAAATTTCCGCTTTAGTGGAAACGTAAGAGAATCTGTGAGGTTATCTGGCGGGAACTTTGAGATCCAGGTTCTCTCTGTCGGATCCCCCCACATTTTCTTGAGCTTGTGTGTAAAATCAGAGAGATTTCCCTGTTGGATCTTTGGCATTGCCCAACCTCCACTTTAGGGACCTTTTCTAAAGGGTCGAATCTAGTTTAGTTAAACACTTACTTTTCATGCAAATAAAATTCGCTCATTAATCTACCTTTAATTTACCTTAATAAAACACGCGATCAACAATTTACCACGAATCCTTTCAAGGCACTGGTACTATTGGTTTATCTTTATGTATGTGAGCGATTTACTTCATTCATGCAATTGTCTAACTAATTTCATTAATCTTGCAAATCTTGTATCCTACTTGATATATTCATGCTTATGGACAAATGATTTATATATGATTATCTCAAATGATGAATGATAAGTGTTGAATGCCTTTGTTTTATTTTGCAATAAACTCCTAGAAGTAGTTCTTTTTGCTTATTTTTAGTTTAAAAGAGCCTTAGTATTTTGTTAGGGTTGGCTTCGCTAGGAGTTGGCCTAGACGAATGAATTGAGGATCAGGCGACAACACCTTGACTCAAAACTTGCCCCCAAGGACATACCAAGCGCATTGAAGATTTCTTCCACGTTAGCCCAGGTGTGTATAAGGCGACAACAGGTCAAAAATTAAAGTCAAGGTATAAGATGGATTAAAATTGAGATCATAGAGTTTATTCTCTAACCCAGCCTTCTGTCAAGATAGCATATTGTCTTAGTACAAAAGACAGGTTGAAGAAAGCACTCGTCATCTTGAGTGAAGGAGACTTGGAAGAAAAGCAACACACTCATTCTTGAGGACAAGGCTCCAAGTTCCAGGTTTGATTAATTAAGTTGATAAGATTCAAAGTTGCACATGACAAGTTGATAACTACCCCTTTACAAGTAACCACTATAGTTGAGGTAGAAGTCTTTGAAAAGTATTATGCTTGGTAGCATGTGAGCATATTGAGATAAATGCTTAATGTAATCATTTACCAGATACAACTAACATCTCCTCTAGGAGAAACTTCTTGTGTTGGTTCCAGGTTGCCATGGAGAAATGTTTGATCACAACACTAGAAGAGTGTTGACCTCATTTCGTATTGTATTTCTTACTTTTGATCTTTGTTTCAGATAGGTCACAAGTGATAGCTCTAAAGGAGCTACTGTGACTATTATTCGTGCTATTGTTTTATTACTATTATCAAAAGAGTATTATTCTTGCTTGTTGTTTTGTTGACCTTGTTTCAGGTCACAGGTAATAACCCTGAGGAAGCTATAATGAAGGTTGCAGAAGGCAACAGATTAGATGAGACATGAAGCAGACTATGTACATGACCATATACATTCATGTACCAAAGAAGATGAAGAAGAAGCTATCCTTTGTGATCCAGAGTATCTCATACGGAGATTGATTGTAAGGAGCAGAAGGCTTCAAAGATGACTAAACATTAGAACAAGAACTCACAGTAGACTTGTTCAAAGGATAATGAAGCCACCTTGACAGGAAGCAAAATTCACTTGAAGTCTGACTCAGCTTTTCATTTTTAGACTTGGTATTCAACACCAAGTATACCCCATAAGAGATGATGAAGTCCTTGTAGACTCAGACGAAATCGAGAGTAAGCATGATCCTAGAAAGGATCAGATGAAGAGACAACTTCCAGAACTGGGAGACAGATGCCATGAAAAGACCAGATCGTAGCTTCAAAAACTTCTAGGAGATATGAAATCTCCTGGGAAGATTCCTTGTTTCAGTGACAGAGAAGGAAGTCAGTCAGAAAGACTAGGATATGGATTTTTCCGTGAGACTAGAAGAGAAATCGGTATTGACTTCCAAGATTGATCTAAATAGATCAAGCATGTTGCAGATGTTCAAAGCCTGATGTGTGTCCAGAGCATTCTCCTAGCAAGAGGGAGAAGACTATGACGAGACACTTACTCCAGTAATTGAAGAAATAGTTCCAGTATTTATGAAGACAACCAGAACATCCATGATTCATATATAGTATGAGATGCAGGGGGAAAAATCCCCATATTTAAAATTGAGCGGCAGTTGGTCCATTACATTAGTTGGGTCATGAAGACATGACTACGATAAAAGATAGAGTCACCTCCATGAAAGAAGAAGAGCTACCTTCAGTATCAGTTATTGAGCCACTCAGTTTCAGATGATGTTGTTGTCGTGATGGAATAAGAGGAGTTACTCTCAAATTTTAGCAGCCACAATTAGGATGAAGCAGTGATTCTCAGCCTTAGAGCAGCTGTAAGTGCAGAGTCCCAGTTCCAGAAGGAGCAGTTGCAGAAAGAAGAGAGGACATACTCTCGGGCAGTGAGACAGATAGTGCTTTGCAGAGAGCACATAGAGCTAGCACATGATTGTGCAAATTGAGTTGCAACTAAGCAAGTGTACCAGATTGGTACAATGTAATGTGAAAATTTTGTTTGAAGTTGAAGATAGAAAGACTCAGGTCTGCAAGTTGAAGAAGGATCTGTACAGGTTGAAGCAAGCTCCTAGAGCTTGATATGGCATAATTGACAGTTTCCTGAAGAGCTTGGGCTTTACCAAGAGTAAAGTTGATTCTAACCTTTACTTCAAGGTTATGAATGATGAGTCAGTTATATTGTTGCTACTATATGTAGATGATGTATTCTTGACAAGATGAAGAAAAGCTCATCACAGATTGCAGAAGAAGCTCGCTATAGAGTTTGATGGAAGACCTAATGCATTATCTCTTAGGTCTTGAAGTTTGGCAGAGCACAGAGAAGATCTTCCTTAACCAAGGGAAGTATGCAGTTAAAATAATGAAGAGGTTTGACATGTTGAAATGTAAATCCATGTACACACCCATGGAAATGAAGTTGAAGCTCCTGGTAGATACCTCGTCAGAATTGGTTGATGCTACTCTGTACAGACAGATTATTGGTTCGGTGATGTATCTGACAAAAACCAGGCCAGATATATGTTTTTCCTTGAGTCAGTATCTGATAGAACCCAGACGTGTTCACATTGTTGCTACAAAACATATGATGAGATACCTTAAGGGTACRTTGGATTTTGGTCTCTGTTATACTAGAGATCATGACTTCAGATTGTATAAATATATTGATTCAGATTGAGCTGGAAGTGTTTCTAATAGAAAGAGCATTCCAGGATGTTGTTTTAGTCTGGGGTCAACCATGACTTCATGGCAGAGTAGGGAGCCATCCAGCATTGCTCCCAGCACGACAGAAGCAGAATACATTGCTGGATGTTCCGCCAGTTGTGAAGCCATATGGCTTCGGATGTTGTTGACAGATCTATTTGATCTGGAGATGGAAGCCACCGTGATCCTATGTGATATCCAAAATTGTATAAAGATGATGTGTTCCATGATGAATCAAAGCACATAGGGATCCGGTATCATTTCATTCGTAATATGGTGCAAAGAGGAGCCATAAAGCTCCATTATGTTAGCACGGATGAACAGGTTGTTGATGTGTTGACCAAGCCTCTGTCTCGTGTAAAGTTTAAGCACTTTCGAGACAAGCTTGGTGTAGTCCTAAAGGACCTCCCTCGAAAGGGGGAGTAGTGTTGATGCCAGCCTAGTGCTGAAGATTTCCAGTTTTGTGTTGATGTTGTTGAGATGCCAGCGTCGTGCTGAAGATTTCTAGCTTTGTGTTGATGTTGTTGTGACACCAACCTCGTGTTGAAGATTTCTAGCTTCGTGCCAATGTTGTTGTGATGCCAGCCTCGTGCTGAATATTTCCAGCTTCACGTTGATGTTGTTGTGATGCCAGCCTCGTGCTGAAGATTTCCAACTTCGTGTTGATGTTGTTGTGATGCCATCCTCGTGCTAAAGATTTCCAGCTTTGTGCTGATGTTGTTGTGATGCCATCCCCGTGCTGAATATTTCCAGCTTCATGTTGATGTTGTTGTGGTGCCCGCCTCGTGCTAAAGATTTCTAGCTTCATGCTGATGTTGTTGAGATGTCAGCTTTGTGCTGAAGAATTCCAGCCTAGTGTTGATGTTGATGATGCTCCAGCCTTCGTGTTGTGATACTATTGTTGTTGATGTTGTATCAGCCTTGTGTTGTTATTGATGATGATGATGTATTAGTGTTATATTAATCCATGTTGATGTAGATGATAATGATGATGCCACTTCAGCGTCTTGCTGAAGATGATGATGATGATGCCACTTCAGCTTCTTGTTGAAGATGATGATGATGATGTTATTTCAGCTTTAATGTTGAAGATGATGATGTTACTTTAGCCTCATGCTAAAGATGTTGATGATATTACTTTAGCCTCATACTAAAGAAGATGATGATGTTACTTTAGCCTCACGCTAAAGATGATGATGATGTTACTTTAGCCTCATGCTGATGAGGATGATGATGCTACTCCAGCTCCATGTTGTGAACGATGATGATGAGAAAAACTTCCGATGATTTATAGATATGCCAGTCAGTGTTCCAGATGTTGTTGATGTTGCTTCCCTCTCTCTCTCCTGATGATGTTGTAGAATACCCTTCTTGTTAAGGGGGAGTGTTGAAATATTGTAACTACAAAGAGTATTCTACTTATTATTGAGTTATTATTCATTTGCTTGGTTTATCCATTCCATGTTTTTGCTCATTTCTTTTCCATCAAATTTTGACATTTTAATTCGTACTTTTTTATCATGGTTGAATGTTGGCGTTTGAGGCAGAATATAATCGGGTCATGAAGTAGTATTACATGGCAAAAAAGGTTGGTTGTGGAATAACATTAGTCGGTCGATTAAAAGTATGATTAGGTGTACAAGTAAAATAAGTTCAAGTGGAGGATGGAGTAAAACCTAGTGCAAGGCATGGAGGATCTCGAGATTAGCTTGGTTGCATTGTGAGATTCTTAAAGGTATTTACCACATCTTTGAGTTTGTCAGTAATTTGATTCATTTTTGTTGTCTTTGTCCCTTGATTTAGTTATTTCATCCCATTTCTTGATCTCCACCATCAATTTGCCCAACTTGGTGTTTAATTCAATGTTATTGACCAATTTGGTTATGGTCCAAGTGAGGACAGGTTGACTCTGGTATTTATTCACTTGCACAGGGCATTGAAGCTACATATAGTTACAAAGCACTCTTTTGTAGTAAAGCTATAAGATAAGATAATTTTATTTATGTCCAACGAATGACCACAAAAGTAGGTCAATGGGACTGAGGACTACAACGAGTTTGAATATAATGTGGGAGTGCAAGTGCATCTCCTAGATAACGTCGAAAATAACATAAAGAAAGAAACCTGCAGTAGTACAACTTAAAAACATATATATATGGTCGTGACCAAAGTACGGTGATCCAAAATATATAAGTGAGTAAGTCAAAGAAAATGGACAACTCAAGAGTCTGTCAAGAGAGAGAGAGAGAGAGGTTTGACGATGAGGATAATGATGTCAAGGCCTCCGGGGTTTGCTCCGGGGTTTGAGGACTGAGGGCAAGGAGGGTGAACAGGGCACGGAATCGCTATCGGAGTCCTCAAAGGCTATAGGGGGGTCCAGTTGTATGATCTTAGGGGGGATGTAGGAGCAGGGGATACTCCTAACATTTGAGGTCGAAAGAAAGAAACTCTGAATAGAACTTTGGCTACTCCTCTGAATCTGGGAGGTAATCAGACAGACAGGAGGTGCCTTACTCTGGATCTATCTGGAGTTGATCCCTCTAACTCCATGAGGATGTACGAACTGATATACTGTTTGGCACCTCTGAACCGATCTCGATGATAACAGTTTGTCTCCCTAAGTTGGAGGCTGAGGAAAGACATGAGGTCTCACCAATCTACTCTCTAGTGTATTTTGGGGCTCTACATGCCGCCTATTGCTCTGATCTGATGGATCAACATAAAAGTATGAGGTGATCATCCTTGTCATCGCAATGTGGGGCATGGCATGCAAGAACTAATATCTATGATTGAATAGCTCCTTGATGAAAGAGCTAGGCATCTTTGGTCCTAGTATCAGAAGAAAGTAGAGAGTGAACCCCGTGAGTCCCTATAGAGGGAGTGATAGTGTCCTCTAATCTTATAGTAGGGGTCACCTAAAAATGAGGTGCATCTCTATCTCTGGCTCCTATAGGTGGCACATCTGGTAGATCCCATGAGACCGTTGTATATGGTGGTCCGTCTCAATCCAGAGTCAATGAGAACCGACCCTGAGCTATCCAAAGGGATCTTGAGCGAGTGCATCCAATGCCTGCGCATATAAGGGGGGCAAACGATGATGCCATCATGCAGCTCCAAAAAGTGCTCTAGATAGAAGGACATCTTCGGGCCCTATTGACCCCTGGTTTTCTCACTTGGAAATCCTTGGGGTTAGGGACCAATGTTTTTGATATTTACTGGCATTCAAATGGTTCTTTCATAGATACCACTTGGGCAAGCCAAGGTTGGTTTTCGCTAAGGTCAGGTACAGAGATTGGTTAAGTGGTGATTTTGCTTCAGAGACAGAGTCGACACTGTTTTCCATGGATCAGAGAGAGAGATGGTTATTTTTAGCCAGTTTTTGTGATGTCCCATTCCCAAGAGTAGGCCAACAAGGAGTGACTTAGTAGTCTATGTATTCCCGTAGACTATAGTCAGGCACAAACAGGGAACAAAAGGGAGAAATAAGGGTGATTTGGTGGCTAAACAATGAATTAAACCAAAAAGCATAGGAGAAGTCACTTAAGCCTAAGTCAACGAAGAATTAGAACGAAAAGGTGCTAAAGGGGGACTTAATTAATTAATTATCCACCTTAGGAGGAAAAGCGCCTAGCTTAAGTGAGGTCAATGGTGAATTAGATCGGGAAGAGTATAAAGGGAGGAATTCGACCTAATTCCTCATTATGCATCGTTATGATTTGATGTTGAGAGTTCCCAGAGGAGGAAGAGATTCGACTTCTACTGTTTTGTGGATTTTTGGAGGAAACCACCACCATTGATCGGTTTCGGTGTTGAGAGACACAGCCTAACCCATCGGAGATACCATCCAGGTATTTCACCGTGCTATTTAGGAGTATCCAGTTATCAGTGTTGCGCAACTCAGCCAGTGGGGGTGCAAGTTCAGATAGAGGGTTTATGTAGTTGCACAAGATCAGAGCTTGGATTGCAATTTCCTTTCGACCCAGTTGAGATCCAGATAGGGCGCATAGATTGAGCCACTTTCCATCAGATTCGGACAGTGGAATCCTTCAGAGCGCATCATTCATCCATTTAGGGCACAGCTCTTTTGGAAGGACAGTTGGGGTTATAGATGGAGTATCAAAGAAAATCTGGGAAAACCCTTCCGACCTAGTTCCGCATTTGGCGAGGCGATCATTTTGAGTCCTATAGCAGCCGATTATGTTGGTGGAATCATTTGGGGCGCATCCAAAGAGCCAGGAGGTGCGTAGACCCCCAGGGAACGAAATCTGGAGCATCAGAGGCCAGATCTGTCATCCGGCAGTCACCAGTATCATTCTAGAGGCCAGGGCGCTTCTATTGGGACAGTTTCCAGCTCATTCCAATGGGTATAACCTTCTGGACGAGTTTTCTAGTTTGTAGCGGTTATCGTGCTTCTCCAAAACCGTTGATTTTGTCGATCTATCCGTGCATGCATCAGATCTGCCTTCATCTTTTGATCACGGGTATTTTATGTTATTTGCTTGTATCCCAGTGACGATCCATGAGATCTAACTGAAGACTATCTTCTATATTTCCAATATTTCATTGTATTTCCATGCTTGAATCTCATAATACATATTATTGGGCGGTTGATGTTCCTTATTTCTGCATGCATCATATATATATTGTTTAAACCATAAAATATAACATGCACATGCAACAACCACAAAACATCTCAAGCACATAACTAAAACGCATCCAGAAACCCTCAGAGTATCAAATCTGAAGATAAAACGCATTCAAAAACCCTCAGTGTATCAGATCTGTGAGACAGAACACTAGATCCGTAGTAGATATTCTGATCAATGGGATCAAGGATATTTCAGTGGTATCAGAGCTTTAGTCCTGCCAACCTGTGACTAAAGACGATGAGTATAGCAGAAGACCAAGATGGTCGTGAGCACGTAGGTGACGAATATCTCACTTACAACAGGTGCAAGGAAAGAAAGCTTAGGCCTGACTTTCCTCCTTTCCCACCCAGTTCAGAGGAAGAGGAAGAGGCACACAGAGAAGCAGAGAGAAGGGCAGAGCGTGAGGCTGAGCGAGAGGCAGAAAGGATGCTAGGAGACAGATATGAGCGACCAAAGGGCAGTGGCAAGGCCCCCATGGAACCAGAGGTCGCCTTCATGCAGGTTATCAGTGATATGTTGGTCAGTCAACGGACCATGTCTCAGTCCTTAGCTCAGGTCGCTGATAGATTGGCTATGGTGGGCATCCCGGGCACACAAGCCCCACATGCAGCACAAGGGAACTCAGGGGAAGGCAGTAGACCCCAGTCACCCACTCGCACATACACCTCTGTGAGTAGGATTCCTCGACCTTTGTTTCCCAATTTCCAAAGGGCACCCCCAGTAGCAACACAGATGTCGATAGCACAGAGACCACCCACTCACGCAGAGGACATTGCAGAGTATCGGAGGGAGTATGCAGCATTGGGCCATGACTTCCATTAGGATATAACCTTAGTCGAGTATTGTGGACTCTGCCTTAGGAACCGCCTCAGAGAGCCACAGAGAGGAGGGTCGCAGCAGCAGCAGGGGCATAACATTGACTTCATCCGAAAAGTTGGTAAACTCACCATACCTTCTTTCGACGAATCATCCAAATGCACCGCCAGAGCTTGGGTACAGAAGCTAGACACCTACTACAAGCTCAACCAGATGACCGAGTCAGAAGCCATCAGTTTCGCTACCTTACACTTGGAGGGTGAGGCACAAGAGTGGTGGTATCATGGACTGGTGACATTGGGGGACAGTCGCATCATCTCCTATAGAGAGTTCACAGAGAGACTCATGGATAGATTTGACAGGAGGGATCCAGAGATCCACTTCAGAGATCTAGCCCAGTTGAGACAAACTGGCACAGTAGAGACATTCATCTCAGAATTTAAGAGGGTAGCAGTGGCAGTGACAGATATATCTGAGCCCCGGCTGATCATGTTATTCACAGAAGGGCTCACAGAACCCTTAAGAGGATGGGTGAAGGCATATCGGCCTCACACCTTGCAGGATGCCATCCGACGCACTAGAGATTTGGTGGACTCCATGCCAAAAACTAAACCCTTTACCAAACCCTTTAGACCACAGAGAGACAAGGATCAGAAGAATCCTCAAAGGGAATGGAAGGGTAAGCCCAAGCTAGATTATGATACGAGACGGGAGCTGATGAGGAAGAAGCTTTGCTTCTCTTGCAGAGACCCTTGGGTCCCAGGGCATAGATGCCTAGGAAAGGGACAGCTCCACTACATTGAAGTGGAATCAAGCAGTGAGGAGGAGGATGAGGATATTGGGGCACGGGCAGACAATGATTCAGAGGATGAGACCACTCAAGAGCTAGAGCAGCAGTCGAAGAAACCTCAGATACCGGCAGGGGCACAGGCCAAGGAGGAGACAAAACCTCATAGAGAAATGAAGGGGGGAACCATAGCCACCCTTTCAGGAGTACCCAAGTACAACACTCTCAGGCTCAAGGGCCTTGTACAGGGGCAACGCATGACAGCCTTAGTTGATGGTGGGGCCACCCACAACTTCATCGATGCGTCCTTAGTAGCCAGGAGGGGGTTACACACTGAGGAGTTTGAGGGATTCCACGTAGCAGTGGCAGATGGATACACGATGACATGTTTGGACATGATCCTAGACCTAGAGGTCAAACTAGGCAACTACACCTTGACAGACACCTTCTATGTAGTTGACCTATCAGATACGGATGTCGTGTTGGGGGTACAGTGGTTATATTCATTGGGGGAGATCGGGTTCAACTATCAGACGTTGACCATGAGCTTCAGAGATGCCAGTGGATCAAGAGTTGTGCTGAGAGGCATGTCTACAGGGGCAGCTCAAGCCGTATCGGCAAAGAGGATGGAACGGATCTTTCATCACGGTGATGTGGCTTACGCAGCAGAGTGTTTAATCACCACGTGGAAGGATTCATAGGGTATGGAGCATTACCACCCACAGATCAGAGAGCTTCTGGGTCAGTATGAGCCAGTATTTGGGCCGATACCACCAGGGAGACCACCTGACAGGGGATTTGAGCACACGATTGAGTTAGAGGCAGGGGCTACACCAGTGATCACAACACCCTATAAGCACCCCAAGAAATTCAAGGACGAGATTGAGAAAGCAATCAAAGAATTGCTTGCAATGGGGCACATCAGGCCCAGCATGAGTCCTTTTGCATCTTCAGTCGTTCTAGTACTGAAGAAGGATGGCACGTTACGAATGTGCATTGATTACAAAGCGCTCAACAAGAAAACGATCAAGAATCGGTACCCCATCCCACGCATAGATGAGTTGATGGACGAGTTACATGGGGCAGTTTTCTTCACTAAGATTGATCTATGGTCAGGATACCATCAGATCAACATCAGGGAGCAGGACATTGAGAAGACAGCATTCCGATGCCATTTCGGACACTTTGAGTTCTTGGTCATGCCGTTTGGATTGACCAACGCACCAGCCACTTTCCAGTCTTGCATGAACCATATCTTTAGAGGACAGTTGAGTAAGTACCTTCTGGTATTCTTCGATGATATATTGATCTACAACAAGACATGGGATGAGCATCTGGCACATTTGGGGGAAGTCTTGGATATTATGCAGGCACAGTCATTATATGCCAAGGAGTCCAAATGTGGATTTGGCATGAGAGAACTACTGTACTTGGGGCATATCATCAGTGAGCAGGGAGTACAGGTTCATCAGGAAAAGATCAGGGCCATTTTGGATTAGCCAACACCCAAGAACCTCACGGAGCTAAGAGGATTCTTTGGGTTATGCAGTTACTACAGGCGGTTTGTCAAAGGCTTTTCACAGTTGGGAGCACCACTCACAGACTTGACCAAGAAGGGTGCTTTTCATTGGACAAAGGAGTCACAACAGACATTTGACAAAATGGAGGTTATGAGCACATGCCCTGTTCTAGCCCTTCCAGACTTCTCGCAGCCGTTTGTCTTAGAGTGCAACGCATCAGGGGTGGGGATTGGAGCAGTTTTGATGTAGGAGGGCCACCCCATTGTGTTTGAGAGCAGGAAGCTCAACGAGTTGGAGAGACTCTATCCTATTTATGACAAGGAAATGCTAGCGATCATGCATGCCTTGACCAAATTCAGGCAGTATCTGGTAGGAAGCAGATTTGTAGTGAAGACTAATCATAACAGTCTCAAGTATTTCCTAGATTAGAAAGACCTCAGCGAGAGACAGCAAAAGTGGGTCTCAAAGATCCAAGCCTTTGAATTTGGCATTGAGTATGTCAAGGGGAAAAAGAATATCGTAGCAGATGCCTTGTCCAGGAGGCCAGCAGGATGTTCAATGATGGACATTTGTACAGATTGGAAAGCTCATTTGTTGGTGGAGTACTCCAAAAACAAATTTTCTTGTGAGGTGATGGATGGACAGGTGATTGATGATAGATACTGGGTTCTTGATGACGTCATTTTCTACAAGGACCGGATCTACCTGGTTCCAGAATCTACCCTAAAGGGGAAAATTCTGAAGGTGTGTCATGATTCGCCTACAGCAGGGCATCAAGGGTACTTCAAAACATATAGGCAGATCAGGGAGAGATTCTCATGGAAGGGTCTCGACTCTCAAGGATGATGTGTTGAAACACATCCGAGAGTGCACGACTTGTCAGCAGAACAAGTCCGAGCAGACACACCCCGCAGGGTTGCTACAGCCTCTACCCATTCCAGAGCAGAAATGGGAGAGCATTTCTATGGATTTCATTATAGGCCTTCCTTGAGTGAAGGGAAAGGATTGTATCTTTGTGGTGGTCGACAAGATGACCAAATTTGCACATTTCTTTGCCATACCAACGGACTACAAGGCCATACAGGTAGCAGAGTTGTTTTTTAGGGAGGTATTTCGGTTGCATGGTTTACCCAGGCAGATAGTCAGTGATAGAGATGGGCACTTCATCAGCGCGTTTTGGCAGGAGCTTTTCAGGTTGACAAGCACAGAGCTAGCTACGAGTACCAGCTACCACCCACAGACAGATGGACAGACAGAGATCGTCAACAAATGGGTGGAGGGGTATCTGAGGAACTATGTGGGGGGGCAGCAGTGCACATGGGTGAGATGGTTACACATGGGTGAGTATTGCTACAACACAACTTACCATATTTCTATCAGGATGTCACTGTTCAGGGCATTGTACAGATACGATGCACCGTCCTTTGTGGAGACTGTGTTTGGGGACAGTAGGGTCCCGGGGACCAAAGACTAGGTGGAGGAGAGTCAGAGGATTCTGCAGGCAGTGAGGGAGAACTTACAGACGGCTCAGAAATAGCAGAAGATCTATGCAGACCGGCATAGACTTGAGCGCAGTTTCGAGGTAGTGGATTTGGTTTTTCTGCGATTACAGCCATACAGACAATCCTCCTTGAAGAGGAGCGGAGCAGAGAAGCTGAAGCCAAAGTTTTATGGGTTATATAGAGTCATCAGGAGGATAGGCGAGGTGGCATACGAGCTAGAGCTACCAGAGGGTAGCAAGATTCATAACGTGTTTCACGTCTCTTGCCTTAAAAAGGTCGTGGAACAACAGATTAGTATTTCAAAGGAGTTGCCACTCTTGGATGAGGAGGGCCAGTTGGAGCTAGTGCAGGAGGAGGTACTAGAGCAGAGAGAGCGCAGGTTGAGAAGCAGGGTCATCAGGGAGTGCTTGGTTAGATGGAGGATTTTTCCAGTGGAGGATGCCACATGGGAGGGAGAGCATATTTTGCAGCACCCAGGATTGATGTTGCTTGAGGACAAGCAATCTCGGGAAGGGAGGACTGTGATGTCCCGTTCCCAAGAGTAGGCCAGCAAGGAATGACTTAGTAGTCTATGTGTTCCCGTAGACTATAGTCAGGCACAAATAGGGAACAAAAGGGAGAAACAAGGGTGATTTGGTGGCTAAACGATGAATTAAGCCAAAAAGCATAGGAAAAGACACTTAAGCCTAAGTCAACAAAGAATTAGAACGAAAAGGTGCTAAAGGGGGACTTAATTAATTAATTATTCACCTTAGGAGGAAAAGTGCCTAGCTTAAGTGAGGTCAATGGTGAATTAAATCGAGAAGAGTATAAAGGGAGGAATTCGACCTAATTCCTCATTATGCATTGTTATGATTTGATGTTGAGAGTTCCCAAAGGAGGAAGAGATTCGACTTCTACTGTTTTGTGGATTTCTGAAGGAAACCACCACCATTGATTGGTTTCGGTGTTGAGAGACACACCCTAGCCCATTGGAGATACCATCCAGGTATTTCACCGTGCTATTCAGGAGTATCCAGTTATCAATGTTGTGCAACTCAGCCAGTGGGGGCACAAGTTCAGATAGAGGGTTTATGTAGTTGCACGAGATCAGAGCTCGGATTGCAGTTTCCTTCCGACCCAGTTGAGATCCATCCAGGGCGTATAGATTGAGCCACTTTCCATCAGATTCAGACGGTGGAATCATTCAGAGCGCATCATTCAGCCATTTAGGGCGCAGCGCTTTTGGAAGGACAGTTGGGGTTATAGATGGAGCATCAGAGCAATTTGGGGAAACCCTTCCGACCTAGTTCCGCATTTGGCAAGGCGATCGTTTTGAGTCCTATAGCAGTCGATTCCATTGGTGGGATCATTTGGGGCGCATCCAGAGAGCCAGGAGGTGCGCAGACCCTCAGGGGACGAGATCCAGAGCATCAGAGGCCAGATCTGTCATCCGGCAGTCACCAGTATCATTCTAGAGGCCAGGGCGCTTCTATTGGGACAGTTTCCAGCTCATTCGGACGGGTATAACCTTCCGGACGAGTTTTCCAATTTGTAGCGGTTACCGTGCTTCTCCGGAACTGTCGATTTTGTCGATCTATCCGTGCATGCATCAGATCTGCCTTCATCTTCTGATCACGGGTATTTTATGTTATTTGTTTGTATTCTAGTGACATTCCATGAGATCTAACTGAAGACTATCTTCTATATTTCCAGTATTTCATTGTATTTCCATGCTTGAATCTCATAATACATATTATTGGGCAGTTGATGTTCCTTATTTCCGCATGCATCATATATATATTGTTTAAACCATAACATATAACATGCACATACAACAACCACAAAACATCTCAAGCACATAACTAAAACGCATCCAGAAACCCTCGGAGTATCAGATATGAAGATAAAATGCATTCAGAAACCCCCAGTGTATCAGATCAGTGAGACAGAACACTAGATCCGTAGTAGATATCCTGATCGGCAGGATCAGGGATATTTCAGTTTCCTACTTTTTAGGAGACAGTGTCTAGAGACTCGCATGACATTTTTGAGCATACAGTATTGATCATGGCAACATTCTGAGTCCACTGAGCCCTTTCCAAATGTCGTGCAAGTACTTTCTAATTTTAGCAGATGGAGTCGGGGGGTTAGATGGTGATTCTGATTGCATTTATGGATTCCTTACAAAAAATCAAATCCGATGAGCATAATTCCATCGACTTCCGAGGACTTTCTATTTTTGGCAATGTCTATTTTTAGACATGCTATTTTTTGTAGTGGTCTCCTGGTGATCCCGAACATTATTTGGGGTTTTCCTATTTTTTAGGGAAACTGCTATTTTTGGACATGTCTATTTTTAGACATACTATTTTTAGCAAAAGTGGTCATCAGGCTAGGTGACACATGGCAGTTTCCGGGAGTGACATGTAGCAGGCTACAAAGCGTTTGGATAACTTGGCGCATGATGGGATCCACGAAGTGATATATGAGCCATGGGGGGGGTGCCTACCTTTTTTCTCTCCCTAATTATCTCCTTCACCTACCTCCCCCTTTCTCTCCCTAACTCCCTCTTTCCCTCAATTCTCTCCCCCTTCCACTCCACTCTCTTCTCATTCAAGGGGGGCGCACCACTCTCCTCACCTAACCCAAGGCACCCTCTTCCTCCCTCTTGGGATATATATATAAGTGCTTCTCATTGTCAAATGGTTGGATCATCTACGTCGGCAGCTCTACATTTCAGATTTCTCTCTTCTCTCTTTTTAGCTTGTCTTGTATGCAGGGATCACTACTACACCATTTTTGTACCTGTTTCCTTGGCGCAATCAGCCTCTTTACACTTGCAGAAATAAAGTCTCGATATGGTTGTACCGGGCCTTCTTGTCTTGTTGGTGGCTTTGGTTGTGAACTGTGTTATTTCAAAAGTTAATTAGCATGTCATTTGAGTATTAATCTGTTGTTTGGTATCACTTTCTATGTATTTTACTTGCTGATTTTGAGCTAACGATGGCAGGGATTCCACCAAAACATTTTAAAATTATATTTCAAACCTTTGGTTGTCTAAATGCAGCCATAAATTTCTTTGTTTGCTGCAGTTATATTGTGCTGTTTTGCAGATTTTACAGGTGGCGGACAACAAGCAAAGAACCTAGGGACACCCCCCTGTGGTTGGCATGCACCAGCCCGAATGGAGAGGACTTTGTCAGTGACACATTGAGGGCAGATCTCCTAAAAGTAACACATTTTTTGTGCACATTTCTTCCTAGTTCAGATCTGATTTAAGGTGCAGAAAACAGTGCTAACAGGCCCAGGCTCATCAAAGGTGAGGTCCAGGTGAGCTGAATGTGCAATCTGTAGACAAAAAACAGTGGTGGTTGTTGGAGGTCACGATGGATATTTCCCATAGGAAGTATGCTTGCAATTTTGGCAGCTACAACTCTGAATTTGAAGACATCCAAACCCACAAAAAAAGGCAGCTGTAAATTTCACCACGAGATCAACCCATGTTGGCTCTGTAAACACTAAATTTGACCCAATCCAAAGCTCCAATACCATCATTGCAAGTATTCACGAACTACAAGGACATACCTACTATGAATCTCTGATATATTATTAATAATGAATAGTTTATGATCCCTTTTACAAGAATGTGTGGCTGGTATAAATACATGCTTAAATGCACAGTCGTGACTTTTAGGTAGGGTCGACTTTCAGCAATATATAATGGGTTAGCCGACCTTATGGTAGAGTTTATTTAATTATTAAGATTATATAGATATGGTCATATACTTTTATGTATATTATAGTTGACCACTATCTACTTAAGATCACCAAAGTTGGCAACAACATCCAACATTATCTGAAGGCCCTCAAGGGAGGAAGACAAAAGGACAATGTCCTCTGCAAACAAGAGTATGGCAATCAAGACTTCAAACAGGATGCGGTCATGATCTCCATGAGTGTTCTCCCTAAGAAACTATTCCACCTCATCAATGTAGATCCCAAACAATGTGAGAGATAGGGGGTAGCCATATTTCACCCCAATGGCACTCTTGATTAAGTCAAAAAAGCCCTTTTGTGTGCAAATCCATCCTACCATTATCTCATATAGCCTTAGGGCAGCGAGAATAAGGGACTTAGGGAGACTAGTGTCCCGAAATCTATGGAACAGGGATTCCCTTGGGACAGAGTAAAAAGCCTTCTTGAAGTCTATTACAAAAATGAGTTAAAAGACTGTTATCCCCGATATCTAGGGATAACTAGGAGATCATGTCTCGAGGCCCACATGGTCCTAGACATGGAGTACCGAGAGCAGGATTGACTTGAGCATGGCCCTGGAGGGCCCATCTCTCTTCTTCTTCGTCAGATTTGTCC